>BTHU01000007.1:41681159-41858659 GCA_036184795.1 Tokudaia tokunoshimensis
ACGTTGGGAAATGTCATTAATCAAGCACCCTAATTACAAATCCACATAATTGCACTTGATGATGCTACTTCATCTGTAACATCGTCCCTTATAAAAAGAACACATCAGAACACTTTCTAAAAATCAAGATGTATTATATCCCTATCTAAAATTAGGCTTCTCTGACAGGATGTTTTTTTTTTTTTTAGTAAACATACTCTGTTTCTTTCTGATCACTTCCCCCTCTTCAGTGCTCAGGAAAGCCTTACTTCGAGCTCTCCAACTCACAGTGTGTGGTAAGTTGGTTTTTCCCTAATTGGAAGATTTCTTTTTTTTTTTCTAGCTCTTGATTTTCAAGCGTCTTCAGTTCTCTCCAAATTTTCAAAGATTATCAATAGCTACTTGAGTCATAACCAATATCTATCGATAGATCAAATTGCTGGCACCTTTTGGTATTTGAGATACCGATTATGCAGACCTTGGGATAAGTTGGAGGTGGATGTTCTGTACCATTCTATGCCCCTGATCTCCCATTTCTTCTCTGAGATATTTTCCACTTTCCGGGTGACTATTAACTTCTGGAGAAAAGACGGAAGTGACTTGTCCTTTAGAAATAGTTCTTTGGAGCAAATCCAGTCTACTTCATAAGGATATATATACCAGCAGTCCAGTTCAGTACTCTCAGGAGAGCAAACACAAATCCACAATGGTGACACCGCCCAGTAGAAACAGCCAGACCTCAATTGAATTGGCACAAATCAGCAGGAGTGACCCTAGGACCAGCAGGAGAGCCAGGAGAAGTTCTGTGCTGTGCCTCTCTCAATGAAGTGAAGATCATTGAAGACACAAGACCAATAAAGTGTTGCAAACCTAACTATACAAGCCGCCCATGCCCTTTCCCTTCTTTGACCTAATCTGTCGAATCCTACTTATACTACCTCCAAACATCATGTGTCCTCCACTGGTTTTGCCTCAGGAAAATACCACTCGAGTCTGTCTTAGCAAAACTGGACTCGAGTCCGTATCAGCTGATATCCCTCTGTCAATCAGCCTGTATCCTCAGAAGCAGCAAGAAGGTCTTGGGACACTGGAGCAGGTTTTTTTTTTGGGGGGGGGTGCATTTCTTTCTATGGAGTTACCACAAGTGGGGCTCAACAATGCAATGTAAAGCGAACCAATACATGCATGTTGTTAGCAAAGAATATTGATGCCGGGCAAAGCAAACCAATGCTCGAGTTCCCCCAGTCTGTGGGGTCATATTTATATTCCTTCTGTGAGAACCCTGTCAGAAACAGCAGCCCAGCTCCCCACATCCAAGGATCGGGGGCTCACAGTCGGACTGGAACTTTCCCTTCTGCCCAGGATTGCCTGGGGGAGGACAGATAAGGAAATGACCTAAACAAAGAACTACTCTGCCTAGAGTGAGGACAGAGAGGGAAGTGACTTGACAAAAATAAAAAGACAATTCCAGGAAATACCACAAATACCACAAGGTGGGCAGGACAGGGCCAAATGGCAGAGACAACCTCCCCATTCGAGTTGACCAATAATTTTAAATGTTGCTCAGAGTAACCAATCGCAGTCGTCCAACTCAGGCTACCGCTGAACTCCCCGCCAAAATGTGTATAAAAAGTGTATGCTTTGTGAGCTTGGGGTCTCCTCTTGCCTGCCTGCTGGGGGACCCCAACGTACGTTGGAACAATAAACCTTTTGCGGATTGCAGAGATTCCGGTCTCTGTGGCCTTATTGAGTGGGGGTCTTCTGATGGACTCTTACACTTCATCTATCCTTTCATGTGTTTGCTTTAGCAAAACATCCTTTCTCTCGTGTCTGCTTCAGCGAAACATTCCTTCACATCTCTGCCTTATCGAAACACCGTCTGACACAACTGACTTTCCAAAGAAACTATATAAGTTTCTACTTCAAAGTGGAGTTAGGAAGCAGATTTAGAGTTTTATGTTTGTTTCATCATTGTAGGTTTTTAATTTTTTTAAAGACGGTGACCTGTTGCAGGATATTTGATCGAATTGTGGACCCCAAGATCGTGAACTGGATAAACCTTGTTGTGGTGTGCCTCAGCTCTAGCACACACCTTTAATCCAAGAGTTTTTTTGTAAGCAAGCACTTAATAAAGTCAACAATAGGTCAAGAGGAAGAGCAAGAAGCCAAATGACAGGGCATGAACATAAGAAAAGTCGAGAAAGAGGAAGAAGGGTCTTTGAGTCAGAGCGTTTAAGACAGTGTGGAGAAGCGGCAGGAGCTATTTTCTTCTGAGACAGTGGTGGAGGAGGAAAGTCAGCTGGGTACTTCCTCTGTCTTTCTGACCTAGCAGATTTTCACCCCAGCGTCTTCATTGGTAAAACCCAAGTTTGGGATTTTGTTATAAAAACAAGTGATGCACACATGTCCCTTAACGTTGGTTCTAGAGGGCATCACTGAACGGTTTTGATTCATCAGCTTGAGGTTAACAATGGCAGGTACTTAATGGCGGCCTCATACTGAGAGTCGAGCCCTGCTGGCATGGACGAAATAATTTAGGATTTCATAGAGAAATTAATGGGTAAGAGTGACAATATTTATTTTGCCTGCTGTAGCTCCAGAAGAGAAAAGGAAAAGGCCTCTTAATGGAAACCCTCACTAAGGGGAAGCTTTGATTGATTTTTTTCTAAGCAAATTTTGATTAATCTGAAAACTGTTTGAACAGGCACTTCCCCATGTTAAAAAAAGACTTTGCATGTTGTCGTGGGACTACATTACAACACAGTTCATTAAACTGTCTTATTTTTTTTCCCAGCTAAAGGACTTTGTATGTACCTAGGGTCACTATCTGGTATTAGCCACTTTTTTGTTTTAATTTTTAATTTTATTCTTTCCCTTCCCTTCTTCTTCTTTCTCCCGCCCTGCTCGCTCTGGTCCCCACTTGCTCTGGCCCAAAGGTTTTTTTATTTGTTTCTTATTACGGGTGGTTGTGAGTCACCATGTGGTTGCTGGGATTTAAACTCATGGCCCCCAGAAGAGCAGTCAGTGCTCTTAACCACTGAGCCATCTTACCTGCCTGGTATTAGCCACTTTTATGTTGCTATTTTAAAAAACAAACAAACAAACAAACAAAAACTTAAAACGGGAGAAAGCTTGATCAGTAAAATGGGCACCACATGAGCATGAGGACCCAAGGCTGATCAATCCTCAGCACCTGTGTAACAACATGGCACAGTTGCACACACTTGAAACCACAGTTTTAAAGGTGGAGACAGCAATCCTAGCCTAAATGACAAGTCCCAGGTCTCCTGGGGAGACACCGTAGGTAAAGTGGTAGAAGGAAGCAGCCATATTGGAAAGTGACTTCTAATTGAGGGGCAGACAAAGTAACCAATCAGAGACAGATTTGACGGAATGAGTCAGAGACAGGATACGCCCAACTCTCATGAGAACAGACAGGAAACAGAGTCTATGTAAGAACAGGCAGAGAGAGGGGAGGCAGTTACTTTTCCCCCCACGAGGGCAGTTTTACAGACAGGTTGCAGAGAGAACAGACCAGACACAGATCAAAACAGAATAAGCCAGAGAATGAGAAGGAACCAGAAGATGAGAACAGATTGTTAGAGTTAGTTTGGGACCAAGCAAGAGCAATTAAGTGAGAATCTGAGAGAAACCAGATGGAATCAGTCGGATTGGAGAGAAGTTTGAACCAAAGTAGCTGAGTTGAATCAGCCAGTCAGAGTTCAGAAAGAGCTAGAAAGGGTGAGCTCATTCAGCAGTAAGCCTCTGAGAGGACAGTTACATCAGGCATTTAAAAGATACTTTTACATATTCCCAAACATATTTACCTATGCATGTGCGCACACACACACACACACACACACACACAGATACCATACATACAAAAGGCACAAAGAATACAAAAATCCTGGATATTGGTAAGAAATTAAGTCTACTCACTATGTTGGTGAGTGTAAAGTTCAAAAGACACAGTACCTGCATGTAGTCAGGGTTCTGGGTGATAGAGAAGCTGAAAGGAAATGATCCCTCGCAGGGATCATGCACATATACAGTGCTTCACAACCATCAGGAAAGAATTGTTTCCGACAATAGCACTTTACTCAGCCTACTCTTTTTTTTTAATTTTTAAACTTATTTATTTTATGTATACGAGTACACTGTAGCTGTACAGATGGTTGTGAGCCATCATGTGGTTGCTGAGAATTGAACTCAGGACCTCTGCTTGCTCCGGCCCCACTCGCTCTGGCCCAAAGATTTATTTATTGCTATATGTGAGTACACTGTAGCTGTCTTCAGACATACCAGAGGAGGGTGTCAGATCTCATTATGGATGGTTGTGAGCCACCATGTGGTTGCTGGGATTTGAACTCGGAACCTCTGGAAGAGCAGTCAGTGCTAGTACCGCTGAGCCACCTCTCCAGTCCCCAGCCTACTCTTCTGTGATGAGAGATTGCTACTAACTCAGATGAGAGATTGTTACGTGTAACCACGTGACTTCATCACCTCCCACTGGGTCCCACCTCCTGGCTTGCCCTGATCTCCACACCACTACACTGGAGACTAGGTTTCCGGCACATAAACTTTGTTGCAACAAAAGATAACCAAACCATAACACAGTAACTACGGCAACTCTCAGTTCACCGCACAAAACTTCCAACCGCTGGAGTACAGTAGTAGGCGATTAAACATCTGTACCTACTTCTATAAAGTACACTTAGAAATCGTACACATGTGGGTCTTCAAGCCAGATGAAGGATGGTAGAGCACTGCCCATACCCTATACAAGCTCTCTGAAAGCCCCGAAGGATTGGGGCCACTCCCTACCTCGTCAGGCTTGGGTCTACTCAACCTGATAGAGACAAAGGTCACTTCGAGATAGAGCCAGTTAGGCTTCGGTTTCCTCTGCTTGACAACGGGCTTCTCAGAGAGCACGTGACTGGCAGTCTGCCGATCTAACTGATTTGCTTGGAAAGCCCCTGCCTCCTCCTGCCCTCTGCTCCGCCCACTTGGATGTTTTGAATTGGTGTGACATTAAGGTTTGCCTGTCTTCAATCAGGTCTACACATGCAAATTAGGTGCATTTTTCTCCCTCATCCTTTTCTTCCTCTCCTCCCTGACTCAAGCCACATAAAACTCGCCCTGCCTTTTCAATAATAAATGAACTGTCTTCCTGGGTCATTTCTACCTACCATACTCGCCATCAACCAGAGACCCAGTTCCCCAGCTCCTCGGCACCCTCAGACGGCCTGTGTACAATGACCGACCCACAGTTTCATAAAATATTTAATTTCATTTCACAGTCCCAGCAACGTCCTTTCTCTGAAAACAGGGCACTGTCAGGTCATCTTGATTAAACTGAGGACTCTAGTCGACTGGGGAAGGGGGACCTATTAATTTTGGTTTTACTTTAAGTACTTTTCTGAGTGGCCAATGCTTTGAAGAATAAATCCCAGGAGAGCCAGTCATCTTGCCTAATGAAACATTTAATGCTTTTTCCAATCCTCTTCTCTGATGTTTTCTTTGGAAGTGCAGCACTCTGGACTCTGAAACAATTTCTCAAATTCTTTTCATCAGGATGGGGTAAGGGCTTCCATAATATAGAAATTCGATCCTACAGCCATAAGTGTTTGGAAATACAAGGTATAAAGGGAACTAATTTTCTTCCTGATTTCCAATTTCTTATTTTTTCACCCTTCCCTTTCTCCCTCTTGCTCTGGCCTGGCTCCCTCCAGCCGCCCCGCACCATCATCCCCGACCACCCCTCGCCCCCCTCCCCCGCCACTCCCGACATGCTCAGGTCCCACCGCGCTCTGGCCTATAGGTTCTTTATTTGTTTCTCGTTCTGGATGGTTGCGAGCCACCATGTGGTTGCTGGGATTTAAACTCGTGACCTCCAGAAGTTCCAGAAGTCAGTGCTCTTAACCACTGAGCCATCTCACCAGCCCGATTTCCAATTTCTATAAACAAATGTCCAGTTCTGTTTTCTATGGTGAGCCTAGTGATCAAGAACACATCATTTCAAAGTTGATGTAAGGACTTACTACCTCTCTCAGTCACACAACACTCACACAGATCCTGTTGATGTTGGTTCTTGGTAGTAGTTTCCGTGACACCTACTGATAATTTTTTTTTCAGAAAGAAATGTTCAGGCTTTAGAAGGTAGACGTTGGGGTTATAGTTTCAGTGGTTATGGAATGCTTGTGAGTTGTCTGAAACGACTCATTGCTAACATCATTTGTCTTTATAGTATGTGGATATGTAGACAGGTGTGTCAGGCATGTGATGTTCATATATGTGTGTCAGCCACACGTGCCTCAGAGCATGTGTTAAGGTCCGAGAATCACCTTGGCTGTTACTTTTCATCTTCTAGCCTCTTTGAAGGAGGGTCTTCTGTTGTCAGACAAGTTGGCATCACCTTGTGTGAAGACTTGTATATGCTTGGCACAAGGGAGTGGCACTATTAGGGGGTGTAGCCTTGTTGGAGTGGGTGTTGCCTTGTTGGAGTGAGTGTTGCCTTGTTGGAGTGGGTGTGGCCTTGTTGGAGGAAGCATGTCACAGTGGGCGTGGACTTTAAGACCCTCATCCTAGCTGCCTGGAAGCCAGTATTCTGCTAGCAGCCTTCAGATGAAGATGTAGGACTCTCAGTTCCTCCTGTACCATGCCTGCCTGGATGCTACCATGCTCCTGATTTGATAATGGACTGAACCTCTGAACCTGTAAGCCAGCCCCAATTAAATGTTGTCCTTATAAGACTTGTGTCATGGTGTCTGTTCACAGCAGTAAAACTCTAAGACACCTCGGCTTTCCAGATTCTCCTGTCTGTGCCTTCCATCTCACCATAGACACATTGGGGATTACATTCCTGCTACTGTACCTGGCTCTAGGTGGTTTCTGGGGAATGCAAATTCTAGTGCTCACACTTGCGTGCCAAGTGCTTTATAGCCTGAGCCATCATGTTATCTCTGCTTGTCTCATTTAAGGTTTCATTGCTGTGAAGAGACACCATGACCAAGGCAACTCTTATAAAGGAAAATATTTAACTGTGGCTGGCTTACAGTTTCAGAGGTTCAGTCTATTATCATCAGGGTAGGAAGCATGGCAGCATCCAGGCAGACACGGTGCTGGAGGAGCCTAGAGTTCTACTCCTTGGTCTTCAGGCAGCCTGGAGGGGACTCTTTTTCACACTGCAGGAGCTTGAGCCTGCAAACCTCTCAATCTGACTACACAGTGACACACACTTCCTCCAATGACTATTCCAACAAGGCCACACCTCCTAATAGTTCCGCTTCCCATGGGCCAAGCATATTCAAACCACCATACCGCTAAACTTACTTTTTGAAGAACAATCCAAAACACAGCCTGACCAGATTGCATCATAGTATTTTTTTAAAGAATGGGCACAGTAGGACCTGAGAATATAAGGTGCTTCACAAAGATTTTGAACCATAAAATATTGTATTTTGCATAGCTTATAAATAATAGCTATGCATATCAGATTACATAACCACATGTGAGAGTTTCATGGTTTTGAGATATGAATACTGTCTCGTTTTAAGTTACTTTTGAACAAAATTATTATTATTTAGATTTAGATTTAGATTTAGATTTATTTAATGTATGTGAGTACCCTGTCACTGTCTTCAGCACACCAGAAGATCCCATTACAGATGGTTGTGAACCACCATGTGGTCGCTGGGAATTGAACTCAGGACCTCTGGAAGAGCAGTCAGTGCTCTTAACCACTGAGCCATCTCTCCAGCCCCCAAATTATTATTTTTTTGGTGACTATAATTTAATCGCAACATTCTCCCTCCATAGCCTCCCCCACCCTCCTTCAAGCTCATGTCCTCTCTTTCCTCACTAATTCTTGCTGCATGCCTATGTGAATTTGGATATGCCTATATATATATTTCTAAATATGACCTGTTCGGTCCATATATTGTTACTTATGTGTATGTTTTCAGGGCTGCTCGTTTGACACTCGAAGGACATTTTGTGTGCTCTTCTTTGGGAAGACTGTATCCCCCACTCGCGGATTTCCTCAGGTGCTTATAGCTCTCTGTGTTGTAGGGTTGCAGACTCACGGGCGTTTCCCCTTCCACTTTGCGTGTCTGTTGATATTGGCCTCGTTCAGCTCCTGTTTGGGTTGCCACACTAGTGAGACTTTACGGCTGCATCATCTTCTGATGTTGTTGGGACACACAATCTCTCAGCAAGTGCTCTGATCCCCTGGCTCTTACCATCTTTCTGCTTCCTCTGCTGAAATGTCTCCTTAGCATTCGATGCTGGATTGTGAAGGCATCCATCAGGATTGGGCTCCAAAACTCTGCATTTTGATGGGTTGCGGATTTTTTTTATTATTATTATAATGGTTGCAAAGAAATGTCTCCTTGATGAAAGATGAGGACTACATTTACCAGGCTAGCCCTTGGGGGGCGGGGTTATGGGCAAGTTACTTGTAAAGACAACCAGAAATCTTCATGTACAAGACTTGCTCGATATCAGGTACTTTGTTAACAGGCTCTGTTGGAGGGGGCTGTGACCAGGGAAGCTGTGCTAAGTCATGACCAATCTCAGAAACAGGATAGCTCACTCTTCTTCAAGAGCCAGAGAGAGACTGGATTAAGAGTATACTTGCATATTGACAAGTGAAACTTACTCTCTGTAGCAATACTCAGTCTTACAGTTTAAAAAAAAAATGAGAGAGAGACAAATGTTATTTGCCTCTCAGTAGCAATATTCAGCTTTCAGTCAAGAAACAGGGGAGGGGCGGTGCAGAGGGAGGGAGGGACCTGGGGAGAATGGACAGGAAGAGTAAAAGGGGAACATGATCAAATAGTGGGGCAGGGAGGGGGGCAGGAATAAAGCCCTGAGGGCCAGCAGAAAGAATGGAAACAGGCAACCTTGGGAATTAGGAGTTGGGGGGACCCTATAGAAATGTACCAGAGACCTGGGAGGTGAGAGACTCTTAGGACCCAAAGGGAGGGACCTTAGATGAACTGCCCTACAGTGGGGAGAGGGAACTTATAGAGTCTGCCTTCAGTAGAGGCAGGGCATCAAGTGGAGGGATGGGGTTGCCATCCCACAGTCAAAACTCTGACCCAGAATTGTTCCTGTCTAAAAGAACTGCAGGGACAAAAAACGGAGAAGAGCCTGAGGGAAAGGAGGTCCAGTGAGAGACCCAAATTGGAATCAAGCTCAAGGGGAGGCCCCAAGGCCCGACACTATTACTGATGCTATGGTGTGCTTACAGACGGGAGCCTAGCATGGCTGTCCTCTGAGAGGCTCAACAAGCAGCTGAAAGAATCAGATGCAGATACACACAACCAATGGACAGAAGCTGCTGACCCTTGTGGTTGAATTAGGAAAAGGCTGGAAGAAGCTGAGGAGGAGGGCGACCCCCATAGGAACACCAGCAGTCTCTCTCAGCTGACCTGGATCCCCAAGATCTCTCAGACACTGAGAAGCCAACCAGCTGATATGAGGCCCCTGATACATATACAGCAGAGGACTGCAGGGTCCGGACTCAGGCACAGAAGGTGCACCTAACCTTCATGAGACTGGACGCCCCAGGGAGTGGGAGGCCTGACAGGGGTGTGTCAAGCATGCTGTTTACAGGTCACCGGTTACCTTAGAACAATCAGAAAATTCAGTTCTTGTTGCTTTGCCGTCAGTCAACCTGCTTTCGTCTGGGTCCCGACTAGGCACTTGTGAGTTCTGACATAACTCAGTGAAATGGCGAAGATACCTAGCCAGTTTATCTTCCCAACAGACCCGTCATTCCTGTCTATCTCTGCCTCCGTACCTCTCAGAGCGTCATTCATTCTGTGCCCCTGTGGATTCTGCGCGTGGAGTAGAAGAGTCAGTTTGCCGGTTGGTATTTGCATAATAATCTGTTAGGGCAGAATTGCTGCTGGCTAGTCAAGGACCTGTTTGGTTATTTGCTTTAAGATTATTAGAGAGTATAGAGAGACTACACATGCAAGAGTTTAGTGTCTATGAAGGTCATTATATCCTAAGGAGAAACCCTCCTCATTGGTGCGCGATTGGAGTTCCCTTTTGTGTACGAAATGAAACTCGCCGCTGCCTTAGAGCTACAGAAACATAAGACATCTAAGCAGCGGGGGCTGTGGTGACAAAGAACTGGTATGAGACGACACGGTGGGGATTCATATCGTGTGGCCCATCAAAAGCCCATCCATTGTTACTTGATGCCCAGCCTGTGATGTCTCACAGCGCACCTGCTCATCCAACGTCCGACCCCCTCTCAAGTTACCGACTCAGACGAACTAAGCTGCACAGGCGGGGGGGGGGCAACCGTCACTTCACTTCAATCACGCCAGGATTTATTTGCTTTCAGCTTGGATTATCATGAGAGAGAGAGAGAGAGAGAGAGAGAGAGAGAGAGAGAGAGAGAGAGAGAGAGAGAAGAGAGAGCATGCAAATACAGGTCTTTAATGTGAATCTCACAGAATATTCAATAAAAAACATTACCTAGATCCATGTTTTTCTGACATTTTTTTTTTACCCTGTCCCACATAATAAAAATTATTCTATAACAGACTACATAATACACTCATAATGTGTCATGTGTATGCACACACGTGTGATAGGAATATGTAGGGGCAACGCTCACTTAATATTTTACTTCATGTTTTCCTAGAGGGTGGGGATGGAGCAGTGGCTTGGGACCTCAGGAACTCTACCTCTGGAAACTTGTTTCTCTTTTTTTATGAGTCCATTGAGTTGGTCACGAGTACCAACAGGCTCATATCCTGCTGCTTCTGAGGAGACAAGGGAAGATGGACGTTTGTGACCACCACGTGTCAGTCAGATTCTACTGAATGCCTGGTTTAAGCGACAAGAAGGAGAGGTTTATCTTGGCTCATAGACCAGGGTGACAGGTTCCCTGGTTGCTTTGAGAGTGGTCACGAAACCTCACATTCTAGTGGTCATGGTCGAAGCATACGCTGAGTGAGATCATTCATCTTCTGCCTGGAAACTCAAGGAAGAGATGCTGCGATCTCCTGGTCCCCTTGAGTGCGCACACTCTAGATCCAAACTATCACATTCCACAGAGACAAATATGTCCAGAGAGTAGGCTTGAGGTCCTCTTAACTGCATTCAAATATGATTTACATAATTTCTTCCTTGCTACATTCTGGCAGACTAGTTCAATATGCTGTGGGATGTGGGAGAAAAGGAGAAATTACAGTATTTAAAGATAGATTTCCATCTCTAAGCTTCCAGAATGCCACCAAGCTCTAGATGGTGTCGGCAGAGCACAGCTGTGAAAAGAGAGCAAGGCCCACCTTGTCCTGCCATCTACAGACTCTGTCGTCAAGACATGTTAAAAACAGCTTTATGGTTGTCTTTTAAAGTTGAAAGCTATTTCCAGCTTGTGACTGGAAATAGGATTTTTATTTAGCCGGATACACAGTTGGTAACCAAGATTGTGGGGGAGCTTCTGTCTGTCCCAGAAGAAATGCAGAGAGGCAGATGTGGCTTGTCCAATAAAGTACTGAGGAAGAGAATCTGGGCTTGAGAGTCCTCCTTCTGCACTTTAGCAGAAATAAAAAGCATTTAACTTTCCAGACCCTCGACTCAATAGCTAAAGTCTTGGGTAACTATTATACGGAAGGCTTAGGGCTGAGGTTAGAATATATCTTTTAATATAACTCTAACTAAAAAACAAATTTAAATGAAATATAACCCCCCTCCCTCTGTTGTATTACTTGCTCAGAGAAGACGCGAGAAGATATTTGCTGCTCCCCAGAGTGAGTATCAGTGTCTGAGCTGAGTGCTGAACTGGTCCAAGTCTGGCAAAACAATGAGTTTAACCATGATTACCTACAAGAACACAGGTGAGGTGCTGTCTAAAGGAGCATGGCCACCTCACGCATCATTACGCCACAAGGAACAGTCACTCCACTTCTCCCACAAGGAAATGTAGTGAACAGGGCTCCTGCAGATAGTCACAGCTGCTCTGACTTTAAAATGGCGTGTCCCAAGGATGGACTTTCCCAACATATCCCTGAAGTGGAGAAGGTAGGATGATAAGGTCTGCTTCTTAGACCATGTACTCACTGGATTAATTAGATAATAAATAGCCCAAATGATTTCACCTACTTAAATTATTTTGCCTTATTGTAATTGTTTGGATTGAAGCTGTTTTGCTATGAAATATCATACAGTCTCAGAAACGTGAAGACGTGTTCAGCTGAATGAATTTAAAAAGCAAACATGTGTGAGTCTCAAGGAGACAGATGGTGAGCTAGATGATAGATAGATAGATAGATAGATGATAGGTAGTTGACTGATAGATAGATAGATAGATAGATAGATAGATAGATAGATAGATAGATAGGTAGATGATAGATAGTTGATTGATGGATGGATGGATAGACAGATGGTAGACAGATAAATAGATGATAGATAACTTCACCACCCAGAAATTTTTTTTTTTTTTTTGCTCTCTTTAGTGGCAACCCTCCTTTTAAGGAGGCTACTTGTTTTTAAGGAGGCTCTTTGTTTTTGTTGTCTTTGTTTAACTTGGTCATCAATGTTTGTGGTACTGGAACATTCCTTTCTTGATAACCAAAGCATGTGAAACTTTACCTACAGAAACTACTGGAAAGAAAAAAACTAGATGCAGAGGTAAAAAGCACAGAGCATTTTTCTCATGGACAGTCACCCTGGCGCTGAGAATGAAGCATCTGTGAGTTTTGCCATTGGACTCTGAGCAAACTTCTCCGTTATCCCACGAAGCATAATCACCCTCACCCCGTACAAGATCTGATTTCATCCCTAGGGCAAACGGGAGTTTGCAGATTCATTCTGCTTTGGATGACAGATCTCACTCCAAGGGGCAGAGGAGAAGACTCTGTTCATCTGCTCTTTCTGCAGTCTGTATAGTTTTCCTTACCTTTACACAGGTATTAACCTATTATATATTTAAGTACTCATTTCCTTAAAGTTAGTAGCTTGTTTTATGTGTATGAACGCTTGCTTGTGTGTTTGTAAGTGACTCATGTGCATGCATCATATCCCTTGGAACTGGAGTTAGAGATGGTTGTGAGCATCTATGTGGAGGCTGGGGATTGAAAATAGGTTCTCTGAAAGAGAAGTATGTGCCCTTAACCATTGAGCCATCCCTCCAGCCCCCCTACTTAAACATTTGATGTATTAAACCTTCCTCATTCAAAATATTGTGTGGATTGTCTCTCCTGAATACATAAAGGACAGAATCTTCATTTTTACCCTCTCTACTCAGTTTGACCCTTGTCACATGAAGTTTTTGTTGCTTCCTTTCTCCACTTCTAAAATTAATAAAGATGCACACTCTTATTAATCTTATAGTGATACACATTATCATAAGTGTGTCCTTGACCTAAATAACTTGATACTTTGACCTTCCCCTGGAAGACACGGGACCTATTTCCTCTAAGGTCATTGCTAAGTATTTTAATTTTCTATACCAAGACTTCATTATTACTACTTTATATAGTCAATAGCTATTTATAGTTGCCTATAAATTTGTACTTTCTTTTGTTTGAAAGATTTATTTATTATTATATGTAAGTACACTGTAGCTGTCTTTAGATGTACCAGAAGAGGGCATGAGATCTCATTATGGATGGTTGTGAGCCACCATGTGGTTGCTGGGATTTGAACTCAGGACCTTCAGAAGAACAGTAGGTGCTCTTAACTGCTGAGCCATCTCACCAGCCCAAATTTTTACTTTCTTAGCTCTAGGGTTTTTTTTATTCTTCTGAGCTTCTGGGCTTCTGTCTGCTTGCTTGGTAGCTTGGTTTTAACCCTAGTTTAGACATAAATTTTTTCAGCGTATTTTAATAATCATTCATCCTCTCCTCTAGCCTACCACCCAGCAGAGGTATCGGAAGGGAAAAGTTATTAGGAACTAGGGGAAGTGGACCTGTTTAGCAATAGGTCTTTGCGGGCGAGCTTGATCTTCTCTCTCACCTGTTCAGTCCCTTAGCAAACACCACACGTGAACCAGCAGCTGCAGACCAGTCCTCCAGGCAGGCAGACACCATGCACAAACCAGCAGTTGTAGTTCAGTCCTGGCGAAACTACAAGGCTTGCCAACTGGCTGGAGGCGAGACCGCAGAAGCTGCGATAAGTTGCAGGAACCTCACGAACAGTTCTTTGGCAGGTTTCTCTCAATGTTGGCCGTTATCACAAGTTGAGCTGTTATTACCACAAAATAAGGCAAACCAATACATGCATGTCCTTAGCAGAGAATAGGAAGGTAGAGCAAACCAAACCAATGTTCAGTGCTGTCTTCCACTGTCTGTGGGGTCAAACGTATACTCCATTATGTGTCCTTTCACGGGTCTGCTTTAGCAAGGCATCCTTTCACCTGTGTCTGCTTCAGGAAAACATTCTTTCACGTGTCTGCTTTAGTGTCCTTTCACCTTTGTGCCCAGCAAAACATCATTTGACATAATCAGCTTTCCAAAGAAGCTAGAAGCTTCCTCTTCACGCCAGTCTGGAAAATGTCCGTTGTGTCTCCATTCCTGTGGACATGGTGGTGACTGATTGCTCATTTTTATGTTTGTCTTCAAGCAATTTGATCTTATCTGCACTGACTGGCGAAGGGTATTTTTGCCTGCTGTGAAATTTTAGATCATCGGTCATCTTCTTTCATCTCTTTGATGATCTTATCTGTCTTTCAACTGCTATCATGTCTACTGAGAAAACAATTGTCAATAAAACAAGCCTATCGGAGATAATCTGTATTTTTTTCCCTCCACTGCTGCTTCTAAGATTTTTGCCACTCATGAGCTTCACTGTGATGTATCAGGGACGAATTTATTACTTTCTCTTGATTTGTTGGGCTTTGTAAAGATTTAGCCTGATGTATTTTGCAAGGTTGGGAAAAACTCATCTCATTTTTCTACATGTTCTATCCTCATTTCCTCTAGGGTATCAAGTCCATGTCTGTTAGGTGTTTTTACTCCTCTAACCATGCTTTTATTCTAGATATCTGTCTCTGATTAATCATTTGGTATATTATTATTATTTTTATGTTTGTGCTTGTCTTGGTTTGCTTTCTATTGCTTTGATAAACACCATGACCAAGAGCTACTCAGGAAGGGAAGAAATTATTTATCCTTTTGTTTTATAGTCCACCATCGAGGGAAGCCAAGAGAAGAATTCAATCAGTGGAGTAAGTGAGCAGGAAGTAGGCAGGAACTGAGGCAGGAAGTAAGGCAGGAAGTGAGGGAGAGTGTGAGACAGGAAGTGGGCAGGAACTGAGGCAGGAAGTAAGGCAGGAAGTGAAGGAGAGAGTGAGACAGGAAGTGAGGCAGAAAGTGAGATAGGAAGTAAAATAAGTGAGACAGAAAGTGGGCAGGATGGCCCTAACAGATGGCTCAGCGGTTAAAAGCACTGATTGGGGGCTGGAGAGATGGCTCAGTGGGTAAGAGCACTGACTGCTCTTCCAAAGGTCCTGAGTTCAAATCCCAGCAACCATATAGTGGCTCACAACCACCCGTAATGAGATCCCATGCCCTCTTCTGGTGTGTCTGAAGACAGCTACAGTGTACAGTATAATAATAAATAAATCTTTTTTTTTAAAAAAAGAAAGTGGGCAGGAACTGAGGCAGGAAGTGAGATAGGAAGTAAAACAGGAAGTAAGGCAGGAACTGAGGCAGGAATTAAGGCAGCAAGTGGGCAGGAACTGAGGCAGGAAGCAAGGCAGAGCCCATGGGGGATTGCTGTTCCTTGGCTTGCTCTGCAATGGACACTCAGCTTGCTTTTGCCTTAAAAAAAAAAAAGCACTTTGCAATGTGTGGGCCTCACTCTCATTAACAGTTACATAAACGTTTTAGATTCCTTTTTGTTTTCTTTTTTTAAAATATTTTTTAAAGATTTATTTATTATATGTAAGTACACTGTAGCTGTCTTCAGACACTTCAGAAGAGGGCATCAGATCTCATTACGGATGGTTGTGAACCACCATGTGGGTCGTGGGATTTGAACTCAGGCCCTCTGGAAGAGCAGTCGGTGCTCTTAACCGCTGAGCCATCTCTCCAGCCCCCAAACACCTTATTATTAATGTGGCAGTGAATTAATTCGGTGGCTGTATTTATCTACCCTATGCTAGTCCCCAATAACTTCACAGAGAAACCAAGATTTATTTAAAACTGCACCTTGATAGCTGAGCAGTTAAATGATCTATCGTAAACTTCTATGCTAGTCTGGCTGCCCCCAGCCCCATCCCATGACTCTTGCATATTAGTACTGACCCGGCTCTTCGGACCCCATCTTCATGGCTCCAATTCCTCCATCAGCTGACCGATCTGAATCTTCCTCTTTCTTTCCCTTTTTGTTTTCTTCTTCTCTCACTGATACCCCATGAAGCTTGTGATCTTGAATGATATGCCAATCATTCTATTTGAAAAATTGTTTATAGCAGTGCTCTGAAGGCAGATAATGTTATTTTCCCTCCTGTGAGTGTTTGTGTGTATGAGTATGTGAGTGTGTGTGTGAGTATGTGAGTGTGTATGTGAGTGTGTGTGTATATATGAGTGTGTGGGTGAGAATGTATGAGTGTATGAGTGTGTGTGTATGTGATGTGTGTGTTTCAGTGTGTCAGGGTCTGTGAGTGTCAATGTGTCTGAGTGTGTGTGAATGTGTATGTATGGTATGTGTGAGTGTAGGTGAGGGTGTATGAGTGTGTGTGTGGTGTGTGAGTATGTATAGGTATGTGTGTGGTGTGTGTATGTGTGCATGTGCATGTGTGTGTGTGTGTGTTTACCTTTCTGTCAGGTACATGAAAAAAATAGCCATCACTAACACCTTTCATTTTTTCCAAGTCTTAAGGGTTTGCAAACTTCTCTGAAAGAGTAAAGTTGAGTTTGTTTTTTTTTTTTTTTATATGAGGACTGGTTTGATTCCACTTTATTCCTATACAAAAAGGAAACCTGACCTGAAGAGGAGACGTAGCAGTGTCCCCACTGCTGTTGGGACTTGGACTCTGACTTTGTTCTCATCTTTGAAAGGTTTCTCTGCGCTACCTCTGCTACAACACTGCCAGCATGAAACCAGCCTCGTTTCATCCTACAGTTCTGATATGTTGTATTCAGAAAGGGTGGCCATACAATTGTACTAGTCAGGGTTCTCTAGAGTCACAGAACGTATGGGTAGTCTCTATATAGTTAGGGAATTCGTCGGTGACTTACAGATTGTAGTCCAACTCCCCAACAATAGTCAGCAGCAGCTGTGAATGGAAGTCCAAGGATCTAGCAGTTGCTCAGTCCCATGAGGCAAGCCAGGAAAAGCTAGAGTGAATATTCCTTCTTCCAATGTCCTTATATAGGTCTCCAGCAGAGGGTGTGGCCCAGATTATAGGCATGTGCCACCGTGCCTTTAATCCAGGTGACCTTGAACCCAGAGATCTCCTAATCTTAATCTTCTGGAATTCATAGTCACTATGCCTCAAGATCTCCATGCCAAGATCCAGTACAGAAACTTGTATCTCCGAGCCTCCAGATTAGGATTATAGGTGAGCCTCCCAATTCTTGATTAGTTTATTCCAGATTTAGTCAAGTTGACTACCAAGAATAGCCACTACAACAATTATGTACCTGAATCCTTCACATCTCTATCTGCTGTCCAGATACAGGCCCGGTAAGTCACCGCTGTCTGACTAGCCACTAATGCCTCTAGAGGAAAGTTTTCAAAACTGCTTTGTATGTTCCTTCTTGGTATTTGTGAGTTACTTCACCTGACAACCAGCAGTGACATGACAGTGGCTGTAGATTCAGTATCTAACTTAGGTTTAAAGGCCCAATAACACTGGCTTCCCTTCAGACACTAACTTACCATGTCATGATAACAATGAAAGAAGCATTGTAGGCATCCATGTTTACACATGAAGAAACAGGACTGTAGAACATCACTAATTCTTCTCAGTGTCCTCCAGACGATGACACACAGCACCAGGATCCTGTCTGAAGCAGTCTGACTTCAGAGTCCATACAACCAATTGCTTTGGCTGCTTATTCTGAAATTTGCTGTCTTTAGGAGTCTTACTCCTCTTAGACCTGCTTGAATCTAGATCGACTTCTATTTTTTTTTTAAGATTTATTTATTTTATGTATGAGTATATGGTAGCTGTCTTCAGACACATCAGAACAAGGCATTGGATATCATTACAGATGGTTGTGAGCCACCATGTAGTGACTTGGAATTGAACTCAAGACCTCTGGAAGAGCAGTCAACGTGCTTATCCTCTGAACCATCTCTCCAGCCCCCTAAATCAACTTCTTAAAAGAAGTATGCACTAGCCAATTCTTCACTATAGTAACAGAACTTACAGAATGAACTTCTCTCTAGAATAGAAAGGAGATTTATTAGAATGACATACAGGCTGCGGTCCAGCTAACCCAACAATGGCTGCCTATGAATAGAAAGTTCAAAAAACCAGTAGTTGTTCAGTCCACGAAGCTGTGTAGTCCTTGACAAGCTGGCTTGATTTTTCCATGGCTTGCTCAGCCTGCTTTCTTATAGAACCCAAGACCTCCATCTTAAGGATGGTACCACCCACAGTGGGCTGGGCCCTGCCCCATCAATCCCTAATTAAGAAAATTCCCTACAGCCAGATCTTATGAAGGTATTTTCTTAACTGAGACTCCCTCCTCTCAGATGACTCTAACTTGTGTCAAGTCGACATAAAACCAGAGAGCATAAGCACAGAAAATGTTTTCCTTGCAGTGACACACGATTCAGTTAATTCAGTTAGTGTTTTTTTTTTAATATAGTCTTCTTTGTCTTCCATCTTTTGTTGATGTGATGTATCTAAAGGATGCAAGTTGTATCTCTCAGGCTCACCAGTGCCCCCTTTCTCTTTTTAATCCTATCATTACCGTGATGACCACCAGGCTTAAGTTAATGAGACAGTGCCCTACCATTTGGACAAGATCTGTGTCTTCTACTTCCCGCCTTAAGAATTCTCAATTCCTGCTGTAGCTTGAGATTTCCTGAGATGCGTTGAGGGCCCAACCATTCAAATTGGCATGGCGCAGAGTGAGTCTGAGAGAATCAGGAGACTCTACCTTAAAACAAAGGAAGATGGGAGGCAGCCGGAAAGGATCACCTTCTGCTTTCATCCTCCAATCCCAACGGAACACAACGGTCACGTGGTCTTAGGATCCCGGTAGATGAAGAGCGTGTGTGGTACCCGATAGCTGCCTGCTTAGTAATATACCTGCGCTGTGCCCTCATCTCTCTCTGTCCTGTCTTCCTTTACTCCCACTTTTCCATGCTCTTAGGTGATGTAGCAAAGCTGTCCGCTCTGAAGAACTCAGACTTAAAACCAGGGATAACTCAGTTTAGGCTTTTGGAGTTGTTTTCTCTCCGATCTGATGCCAGTAGGTACCCTGTTGTTGGTAAGAAGGGCTGGCAGTCTCCTCTCCTTATACTAGTGTACAACTAATGTTTTTATTTGAGGTTAGCTGGGATGCAGTAAATGGAACCCAAGTTAACCTATGTAGTTAACTAGTGGTGCTGTGGCAGTCGGACAGTCGGACAGTCGGACAGTCGGACAGACATTTGGCTGTTGGTTCTCTGCTCCAACTCCACTTTCCTGAGCTTTGCTTTCTGATGCTCGAAAGCCACTTTCCTCTTTGGGCTTCTTAGCTAGATGGGCACTGAGAGTCTAGAGGACAGGAGATAATCGCATCCTCTCTCTGTTTTCTGTGCCTCTCACAAATGCTCTGGCTCTATAATAGATACGAACAGTGGAGCGGCAATCACACTGCCTTGATCCACAGGGATCTGACTTGCAGGGAGGGCAAATAGGGTGGCTATTGGATCCTAATATTTTCTAGGGTGAAAGTAGAAGACTTACCACTGGTTGAGTATATATCTGATTTGTACGACAATAACAATATTTTCTTCCAAATGACCACCAGTGGTGAGGATCTGTGATCGGCCATTATAACTTCATAAAAATTCATATAATGAAATTGCATCTTCTCACTTACTTTCCAGGTCTCAACTTGTTCACTCACTCAAAGTCAACTAATTGAAGTGATGACGTACAGCCTTGAGGAAGTTATCTACAGCACCATCACAACTGTATATTTCCCCACTCCTTTCCTGAAGCGTCTCTAGAAACATCTTTTATAAATGGCGTCTTGGCTCTAGACCATCATACAGAGGGGTCAATTAATCCTTAGGTCAATTTTGTAGTTATTTCCCTTTATCCCAACTACATAATTAGAATAAATATTATTGATACTGAAGCAACTTTTTACTCCTTGAAGCTACTTCTACCCTTTGCCAAGATAGTAAAACCATCATAATACAACTCCGGAGAAATTGCAAACGTTACTGCAAAAGACCCAAACAATTCAGGGGTGATGATCTCCAGTCTATTACAATTTAATTCTTGATCTGGGAAAGCATACAGATACTGTGGGAAAAACTTGAAATGCTGTGCAAATTGGTGGTATACACGGACTGACATTGAACTGATTTTTGATGAAAGTGCTAGGAAGACACATTAAAGAAATATCCTTTCAGTAAATGCTGCTAAGTGCCAGCAAAATTGTATATACTCATGCAGACAAATGGAAGTACAAGTCAATCTCTTAGTGGTTAAAAAAAAAAGATGAAAGCCTTACATGTAACACTTAAACTATGACTGTACTAGAAGGAGATATGGTGGGAATATGTCAAGACCATAGGACAGGCAAGGGCTTTTTAAATAAGGCTCTGAATCACAAGAAGCAAGCCCTAAAGCAGACAAGTAGCATTATCTTCAACTAAAAAGGACACAACAAAAGAACAGCCAACAATGAAAAGAGGAATCTACGGAACAGGAGAAAGTACTTACACATTATATACCTGACAAGAACTTCACATATAGGATATATAAAGGATTGAAAGTCAATAATCAAACTTAAACAATCTGTTTTAAAAATGGGCAATAGACATAAGTTGGCATTTCGACAAGAGAAGACACAGAAATTATTATTAGGGGAAAGTGCTCAGAAATTATTGGAGAAGTATAATTCAGAACAATGGTGGTATTATTTTCCTCCAGTTAGAATGCTATTATTATTATTATTAATCTTATTTTAAAAGTGAAAGAAACAAGAGTTGGTGTGAATGTGGACAACGGGGAACTCTTTCTGATGGAAATATAAATTATTACAACCACTATGGAAAAATGGCAGCTTCTCAAAAAACTATAATCAAAAGATCTGGCCGTTCCACTATTGAATGTATATTCAAGGATACAGATCAGATGCTGAAGACGTCTGCCCCCACATGACTGCATCGCCATTCACAACAGCTAAGAAGGGGGAACAAGCTAAGGATGCATTAACTGCTGAATGGCTTTTAAAATGGAATCTGTACACACAATGGTGTGCTATTAGGCTCTGAAGATGACGAAATCCTGGCCTTTGCAGTGGCACAGATGGACCGGACATCACTGCTCAATGGACACAGTGCAGCACAGAACTTCATAGGCTCTTGCTCCGATGTGTACCACGGATGTGTTGTTCTCATAGAAGTTGGGAAGTGGGGCTGGAGAGATGGCTCAGTGGTGAAGAGCACCTACTGCTCTTCCAGAGGTCCTGAGTTCAATTCCCAGCAACCACATGGTGGCTCACAACCATCTGTCATGGAATCCTATGCCCTCTTCTGGTGTGCCTGAAGATAGCTACAGTGTACTCATGTACATTAAATAAATAAATACTATTTTTAAAAAAAGAAGTTGGGAGGCAATGATGAACAGAGAAAGTCATTCAATGAGGACGAAAGTACAGTTAGATGGGAGAAGAAGGTTCTGATGTGCTCTGGCATGGCAGGGCGAATATCGTCCACAACCATACATTTTAAAAATCTCAGAGAAAGTATTTTGAGTGTTTTCATCCTGAAGTAAATGATGCATGTTTGAGGAGAGAGCTGTTCTTAACCTGGCAAACATCACGTAAAGCGCCATATATCAAACGTCATATTTTCCAGTGAATACACACGAATACAATGGATATATGGCAGGTAAAAATTATCTTAGTTCACGAAGACTATTTTTAAAAGAAAAAAAAATCGGATGGAGTGCAATACTATCTCGTTGTGGTTCTAATTTATGTGTCTCTGACAGTGGCTCGTGTTTCTGTTTAATTGAGTTGATTATCATTGAAGCAAGTGGAAACTCACTCATACAAGAAAAGCTAGCATTCTCTATGCTATTCACGTTTTGCTACAACAACTTATGCGCATTCGTGTGGTTATTCGAATGAGAAATGTCCTCCATTGGCTCCGGTGTTTGAACACGTGGTACCCAGCTGATACTGCTGATTGGGAAAGCTTAGGGGTGGCCCTTGCTGGAGGAAAGACCTTCCCTGGGGGAGGACTTTGAAAGTTTATAGCTTCACCCTATTTCCGGTTTTCATCTCTGCTTCAAGCTGTCAATCAAGGACGTGAGCTCTCAGCTTCCAGATCCCGTTGCCTTCACCTGCTTCCACCAGGCCTCCCACCGTGGCGGACTCTTAATGCCTCTGGCCCCATAGCCAAAATGAACCAGTCCTTCTACAAGATGCTTCTGTCCTAGTGTTTTGTTACAGCAGCAGATTGGCAACTAATACCATTCTCGAATCAAATGCTTGCTCGGTCATCTCTTGTCCAGGTCATGTGATTGTTAAGGTTTGGAGAGTTAGATGTCCCAGGCTCACGTGTTGAGCAGTTGTTTCCAGCTGGCGGTATTTGGAAAGGTTGAGGACATTTAAGAGGTGAGACTTATTTGCAGGAAGTACGTCACTGAAGAGGGTCATTATCTCCAGTTCTCTTCCTCACTCTCGGCTTCCTGCCTGCCTCGAAGTGAAGAACCACCTCTCCCACACACACTTGGTCCTCCATGATGCTTGGCCTCTTCAGGGGACCGGTGTCAATGAATCCAAGAGCTATGGACATAAAAGTATAAGGTGATGAGTTAAACATTCCTTGGACCTGGCATTTGTTGCTAGGCATCATTGATGGGCTCACAGTGGCCTGTAACTATGGAAACTACCCAGCCAAGAGAAACTTTCCAGGTCAGTTCCAGTTTGATTTTTCTATGTCCTACAACCAAAGTTTGTTGTTGACAGCAACAGAGTCTTACTATATAGTTCTGGGTGTGGGAGGTCAAGAAAGAACAGTGACAATAGATATGCTGTTTGTGGGGGTCATTTGGGGGCTCCCTGACCATTACTTCATAGGAAATCATCCCATACCTGACATTGACTTTCACTTAATAACCCATGCCTTCTGGGAGCAGCATTGTCCACCCATGCAGTGTATCTGTGTTCAAACTCCTTCCTCATGTTATTATATTTTTAATAAGCTTACAAATACTGGGCTTCCTTAAGGATAGAGGTGGTCTAGTGTTCATAAGCTCCTGAGTCTATTATCTTGGAAAGTTGATTTTTGGGCTGGAGAGATGGCTCAGCAGTTAACAGCACTGACTGTTCTTCCAGAGGTCCTGAGTTTAATTCCCAGCAACCACATGGTAGCTCACAGCCATCTGTAATGGGATCTGATGCCCTCTTCTGGTGTGGCTGAAGACAGCAACAATCTACTCATATGCATAAAATAAATATATCTTTAAAAAAAAGACAGTTGATTTTTTTTCTTCCTGCAGTTGTGACAGGTTTTCTAGGATAGGTATTTGACCAAGCCTGCTCAGTCAGTCAACAGGTTCTCCAGTGTGGGAGTGAGGATTAAAAGAAAGAGACAATTAGACAAAACTGCAGCATGACCCCAGTCAATTCTGAGACTGAAGGCAGGTTTAATAATTTCAAGTCCACTTTTTATACCCATTTAATTATATACAGGAATTAAGATCAATAGTGGAACAGTAAGGAACAAGCAAGACAGTAAACACAAAATCGTCAAGGCAATAAGCAAAATTCTGTGACGGTTGTTTCAAAGGGCTTGTTAGAATGACCAAAATACCTGAGCCTACTTCCTCATCCAAGCCCAAGACCTTGCCTGAATGAAGCCTGCGTCTCAACTTGTTCCATCCTAAGATTAAAATTCCTGCCTTGACCTACTTCCCTATTATGCCTGAATGTCAGATTCCTGCTTGAAGCCCTTGTCCTTGGCCAATGTCAGGTTCCTGCCAGGCAGCATGGCACCCCAAAAAGGCTCTCTACAGGTATTCAAGGTTGTCAGTTGTTATCCTTTAGCATTTGAAATACACCATCCCAAACCTTTGAAGTTTCAGTTGAATTAATTATGTATTATTCTGATTGGTTTGCCTTTGTACGTGGCTTGGTGCTTCGTTCTTGTTGTTCTCAATATACTTTCTGTGTTCTGTATATTTGGTGTTTGGATTATAATGTCAAGAGGGAAAGTTCATCTCTGCTTTTCTCTGTTTGGTGTCATAAACGCCTCCTGTATGTTTGCTGTCATCCTTTTCTCTAACTCTGGGAAATTTTCTTCTATTACTCTTCTGAGAAAGTTCCTGTGCCTTTAGAACAAGATTCTTCACCTTTTCCTATGTATGTAACTCATAACTTTAGTTTCTCTAGAGTCTCACATAGACCTTGCAGTTCTCGCTGCTTTCTTTATCTTTGGCCTTGTTGGATTGTCAAGTTCTTCCATCTTGTTTTCAAACCTTATTCTTTGTCCTTTCCTTGACCCATGCTTTGCTGAGAATCCCCACAGGGGTTTTTATTTGACTTAGTATATTTTAAAATTTTTATCCAGCTTCCTTTTTTTCCCACTTAGTTATTCCCTAGAATGCAAATTGAATGGTGAACTATTTTTTTTTGTAGTTAACTTAGCCCATAAAATCAATATATAAATCTTTGGATGACCAACCTGAAAAACTGTAGATGACCAGATTCTTAGTGTTAAGTATGTGTGTATATGTGTACGGGGGTGGGGTGGGGTGGGAGGTGTATGTGCCTGTTTGGGTACAGGTGCCTATGCAGTCCGGAACACAGCATCAGATCTCCTGGAGCTGGAGTTAGTAAAAATTGTGGATGCCTGTTTTGGGTGCTAGGCACTAAACTTGGGTCCCCTGCAAGAGCAATGCAGGGTCTTAACCACTGGGCTATCCCTCTATCCCTGAAGCCTGTCTGTCTGTTTGTTTTCAATTAGATTCTCAAAAGTATCTTGAGTCTGAAATCATTGTGTGTATATAAAAAAGTGTTCAGTTGTTCAGCCTAGAAGTCACTGACACTTGGAAGTATTCAGGATATGCTCAAAAAAAGAATTCTATCTCAAAGATCTCACTTGCTAAATGGTCAGAAATTTAAAACAACCCTTACTGTAGAAATCCAGAACTGGATACAATGTAAAGATCAATGGATCATGCAGAGTCCAGTCCCAAAGAATACATCCACGCCACAGTCCTACGTCTATGGCTCAGGGAACATCACAGAGGAGGATGGAAAAACCGTCAGAACCAGAACGCCAAAGCGTCTGCCGTGAAACAATCTCTCCCAGGAATGGCTGCATAAACATGACTGTTAGGATTCTGTCTAAGTTCCACCCCACAGTTACCTGGCAACGGCCAGGTAGGTCTGGCCCACTATAAAAGGGACTGCTTGCCCCTCCTCTCTTATTCTCTCATTCTCTCTTGCCCTCTTGGGCTCTTCTCTCTCCTCCTCCCCTCCCCCCCCTCCACGTGGTCATGGCCGGCCTCTACTTCTCTACTCTCTCCCTCTCTCTGCCTTTCTCTGCCTCTACTACCCTCTTAACTCCCCTCCCCATGCCCTGAGTAAACTCTATTCTATACTATACCTTTGTGAGTCTGGTCCCGCAAGGGGAAGGGATTGCCTCGGCATGGGCCCGCTGAGGCGCCCCCTTCCCCCACACCGCCATAGAACATATTCTCACACCGCTTTCTCTTTTTATGATCACAACAATGGCAACATTAATGGGCCTGTTAACATGGAAGGGGAAAACTTGGGATCTCAGTTCTACACAAAGAACTACAGGAAACCAGTGACTGTGAGGAAAGGGAGAATTATCCCCTTAATCCGGGATGAGCCTCCTTATTGGTTGTCCAAGGCAGAGTGGTCAGCCCCAAAGTCATATACACATACAAACAACAAAAATGGACTCAGCAAGTTGTGTTTATATGTATTTTTGTATACACACATTTACACAGACACTTTCCCCAACACGTGTGTGTGTATGTGTATATGTGTGTGTGTGTATATATGTGTGTGTGTGTGTGTGTGAGAGAGAGAGAGAGAGAGAGAGAGAGAGAGAGAGAGAGAGAGAGAGAGAGAGAAGTATAATTAAAGAAAAAGGCTATTGAATTTAGAAGCATGAAAAAACAAAGGGGGGTAACTGGGATGGGCTAGAGGGAGGAAAGAGGAAGGAAAGTGATATATTTCTATTTCAATTGAAAATATACTAGGATTTTTTTTTTTAAGTGGAGAAACTTGCTTGCGGCGATTAAGACTTAGCCATTGGGTGGCTTTTTCTAGCCAATTGTCTTAGACACTCTGAGCAGCCTTCGTGCTCTTCTCTTTGCTGTCAAAAGTGTCTTTCCAGAAAGGACTCAAACTCATGAATGAGAGTTATTTTTATGTTAAGAAGAATCAGTACGTTCATCTAAAGGAGTGAAATTAAATAATGGTTTTCAGCAAGTGGAGAGACTATTAATATTATAAGAATTGTTTAAAGTTCCCTTGAAATTCTGATTGTGTAGGACTGGCTTCTGTTAATTGAGTACTTTTTTTTTTAATGTGTGCTTTTGACAGGCAATATGCAAACAGATGGCTCACCAACCTGAAATCAGCACCAGAAAGTAATGTCTAGGGAAATCTCATTACTGACTTCTGATTCTCCATTAAGCTTGTCTCTAAAATTATCGTATATAATGTTGGCGTACACCCTGACCAAGTTTTCCACAGTTAACTCTTCCCCCCCCCCCGACAGATAGCCCCCAACTCACAGTATTTCAATTTGACAAAAGCAAAGCTCATCTAATAACAACTACCTTTCAGGTTTGAAATTAGGTCTTTTTTTCAGTCTACAATGTGTAGAAAGATACTCTCTCGGGACACTGAGAACTGGCCCATTGTATTTCCCTATGAACCATGTGATCATGGAATTACACACCAGAAACTCTACAGTGAACTGTGTTACCAAGCCATGACATTTGGTGGGTTCGATGTTAAATGCATTTGACATGACATCTTCAATTTATTCTGGGCGTATCTGATGCAATCCCACGGCAAATGAAGGAAGACTCTGAAGATGTCCTAGGAAGCTGGTTTGTTGCCGTGAGCAGACTCAGAGCAGATAGCCATGCTTAGTAGTTTTTCCTTGTAACTAATTGCAAATAGAGACACAGGAGTTTGCCTAGTTTCTATTTCCTTTCCAAGTTCTTCAACTTCTCAGCATAGCCGCAGCATTTCGCATAGAGTGTGTTTTTCTTAACAGCCAGGTAAACATCTGTGGAATGTAAATGTTACTTTTATCCACTGTCTTCTCTAGAATTGGCAGCCACTGCCACGCAGGCTTTACTCCTATGTGGTAGAGAAAAAGCATAGGGAAGATAAAATGATTCCTTCTCCCCCTTTGGGGAATTTCACACAGAGACAGCAATCTTGCGGCAGAGACTCCATTAGAACTTTTTAGCCCTGAGGACACATGCAAATCTTGAACCTAGGAAGCAAACTCATTCATAAGTCTTGTGTATACAGTTTAATAGATTTGCCAAACAATGCTTGCCTGCTCGAGAATTCAGGCGCCCAAATGACAGCTATGTAATGTAATTACTTAAAAGAGGATAACATGCTGAGAATTTTCTACTTTCACATGCTTGGTAAATGAAATTAAAGTATCTGAATGGGGACTATAAAAAAAAAAAGAGTTGCTTTGCAGATTACAAAATGCTTGCCACAACATTGCTGTAATTTCACTCACCTATAAGACGAAGTTGTTCTTAGATCAAGAAAAACTCTTTTTTTAGTGTCTTCTTAGAATTCATTCTTATCCTTCACCTGTTTAGAAATCACTTCCACGGCGTTCAAATTAATGTGTCCTCCCCGGGTTACTCTTTATTCTCACCTAAGATTTTTATTTTTCCATTTTATGATTCATCGCAACTTACGGTAATTTTGTTGTTGTTGTTGTTTTTCGTTTTTACTTAGCATCAGCCTTCTTGGCAACACTGAAATTCAATGAGATTGGGGAATTAAAAAGACATCTTCGAGGACTAGGGCCTCAGCGAGTCAGTCTGTGGGAGGGGCTTAGTAAACTGTCCGTGGATCCGTGGTGACCGAGCCACAGGACCAGCTGCTGCTGTGAACCGCATCGCCCAGCTAATTATCCTCAGTTTGCTCCAAGTCCTGTAGCTCAGACAGTCTTAGAAACAGAAAATAAAGCTGCTGTGATAACTGAAAATGCAAGCCGATAATCCCAGCTCTACCGAGGCAGAGGCAGAACTACAGATCCAAAGGTAGCCTCGAATATACAACATGATTTTATCTAAAAAAAAGAAAACTAGGCGCAATGCAGTTAGTTTGCCCAAGTGTGTGGAGGGGGTTTTGGGAGCGCATGGAGTAACTGCCTGCCTCAAGAAGTCCTTGCTTCAGCTGCATCCAACCCTACAGTTCTTCCGGGCTCCCTGTCTTGAGCCTTATACGCTCAAGCACACAGCAGTAGCCATGGCAACTCTGGACGCTAGGTGGCGTAACACTTCTCCCTCAGCGTGGCAACCTAAAAAAAAAAAAATTCCTTTATTGACTTAACTCCATCTGTGTTATAAGGATTTTGGAGTAAATTTAAATGTATTGTCTAGATTATGTTCCCATAATGCAAACTTGAAAAATTATAAAACAAAAGAAAAAATTCATAGGCCTGTCCGATTCCCCCTTGGGATCCTCTTAGTTTCATATATTGGCATATTTCTTTCAACCTGTTTTGCTCATTTCCCACGTTTTAAAGAATAGATAATACCTTATACATTCACTGTTAAATGATTTTGCTCTGAAATAGTCTATGATAGTAGAAAATTTTTACGTAAATTATTTTAAAGGCTAGATAATGTTTCCTAATGTGAATAAGCCCTTATTGCTATAATTAATCTCTTAATGGAAGCAGTTGAGGCATGTCAACTCCTTAGTTTGTACTAACTTGTTCTGCCATGCTACCATGTGGCCTATAAAATTTATTTATTTATTTGTTCATTCATTCATTCACTCAAGACAAGCTCTCATTGTGTAACTCTGGCTACCCTGGAACTTGATCTGAAGACCAGGCTGGCCTAGAACCCATAGAATGCCTCCCGCTTCTGCCTCCCAAGACAGGTATTTTGGTTTTTTGTTTTCCCTATGCTCTCAAAACACCTGCCACATGTAACAGACCCCAAGACCTTAGCCATGGATTCTGTGACGTAGGTTGTTGAAGCCTTTAACCCATTTCTCACCATTTTTTTTTTAAAGAACAGATCGTA
Source organism: Tokudaia tokunoshimensis (assembly GCA_036184795.1). Lineage (NCBI taxonomy): Eukaryota > Metazoa > Chordata > Mammalia > Rodentia > Muridae > Tokudaia > Tokudaia tokunoshimensis. The sequence continues at coordinate 41,710,582 of BTHU01000007.1, forward strand.
TGTTATACTGTTATATGATTTTGTTCCAAACTATTCTATGTTCATAGAAAATATTTTATAACGGATGCCATGATGGACGTGCCATCCAGGCTCCGAGACCCAGTAAGCACGTGGGCAGCAACACTGCCAAATCAAGAGTCAAGCTCTAACCCATCAAAGCCCGGGCCTCAGGGAAGTCCCTAAATGCACTAACCTTGCTTTTTGACTTCTGTAGTTCCACTTCTGGTTAACTGTTTCTGCTCACTGGATATGTCAAACTACTGGGTGGTTTCCTGCTTAAAAATCCACCCTGAGAAAGTCTTGTGACTGGTCAGTGGTGTTGCCAGTCAGCTAAGACAGACTTTCTATTGGCGCAAGCCCGTGTTTGAGGGATCGTCTCTGGTGGATATCTCACAAGATACACCAACTCCGTAAACTGATTCTATTGCTCCTGCTTGTGTGTGTATGTGCGTGTGCATGTGTGTATACCTGTGTCCACATGTATGTACACGTGTAGTATATGTGTGCATGTGTGTGTGTGTGTATGTGTGGTGTGTGTTTGTATCTTCTTTGTCATTTCTTTTATTTTTTTGAGATTATGACATAATTAGATTATTTTCTGCTTCTGGATTATTTCTCCAAACCCTCTCATATACTCTTTCTTACTCTTGTCCAAATTCAGTTTTCATTAATTGTTGTTATTCATATATATAATTTATATATATTGAATATAATTTAATATATATATGTATATATATATGAATTTGAGGACAGCAGGACTAAAAAGAGAGACCTTGCCTCACCAAAAAATAAAATAAATAAATAAATAATAAAAATAAAAATAAAGGCATATGCCACTAGGCTTAGCAGATTTTACATTTTAGTGCAACTTTACTAATGTTATTGTTAAATTAGTTAAAGTGCTTGTTTGATAATTTAGTAGACAAAATGCCTTGGTTCATGTTTAATTTTGCCAAGAAAATCAACATTTATTTGCTCTGCATGCTAATATTGTTTGTTCACTTATGCAAAGGGTTCTTTGTGCTTCATCTATTTCAAGGAATTGCTTAAATTCTTCATGCTATTAATAAGCACATAAATCAGATATCATACATATGCTTTCAATTATTTTTAATTTAACATGAATTTGATTTATGGTCTTTTTGAAATACAGACTTCAGTTTTAAGCTGAAAATGTTGTGACCTTGCTTATGACTTATTCCATTGATGGGATTAGAAAATATTTATCCACAGTTTTTATTCTTTTCAAAAGTTTTGTTAGGCAGCCCATCGACAAGGAGAGCTGGGGGTGGGGAGGACGGGAGGAAGCAAAGTGTGTGTGGCGTGATGAACTAGATTTCATTTAAAAACATGTTGAAAACTATATAGCTGATAAAAAGTGATGTCACACACAGAGAAAGGTTGTATTGTGGGGCTGGTGGGGTGGTTCAGTGGATAAAATGGCTGTTGTGCAGTCCTGATGATCTGCGTTCAGTTCCCACAAGCCAGTGGGTCAGAGAGTACCGACTTCTGAAAGTTGTCCTCTGTCCTGAACATGGTTCATACAGCCTCATACATGAGCAACACACGCGTGCACGAACACACATCATTAATGTTTTAAAAAGATAATTATATATATGTACATTTCATCTTGTTATTCTGGAAATCTATTCATGTATGTGAGATTATCCAGGATAAACCTTGATATTCTTTTAAATTCCCAACCAATTATACATTACATTTCTGTTGAATCATCTTTTCCTTTCCTGATAATTGATGTTGCCTACTTTATAATAAGTTTATATGTATGCTTGCAACATCTTTAAAGCCACCAAAACTAAGATGATAGAATTAATGAAGTGTTGAGTATGTATTTTCTAAATTAGTTTTACTATGGTGTAATTTGCATATAATATAATGTATCCCTTTAAAATTTGCAGATTTGAATTTTTGACAAATGCATACATTTAGGAAATCAAATAACCTCAGCCATGATAAACATCTCTGATCCTAAAATTTTTTCTTGTGCCCCTTCAGACAGTACCTTGCCTGCATCCTGGGTCTCTTTAATCACAAAATTTATTGTATGAAAAATATATTTCCAATAAAAATTAGTTTTTACCATTTTTAGAGTCTTCTATAAATAAGAATAATAAATACATCGTATATAGTTTTGTGCCTACCTTCATCCAAGAAATTTTTCAATATTATTGTAAATACCAGCAATTGTACCATCCTGTAGAAAATACAGGGTATTATTTGGGTCCATTGGTGAATGTTGCTCTGGTCGCCAAGTTTTTAATGTTGGTTTGTCTCCAGTATGGTGTGATTGTCAACCCTTTGCCATGGATATTTAATGATATGTTTTATAGGTAAAATATTTAATTATCTTAGGAAAAAAATAAAAGGGTGGATTTTCTGGACTGTATGACTAGACGTTTGCTTAATTATTAAAGCCATTGCAAAGTATTTCTCCAGCTGATTGCACTACTTTCCACGTGACCGTGCAGGAGTTCGATTCTGAGTCCTTACCAGCTCCTGTTACGTCGGTCGGTCTTCTTCCTAACATTTCACTCTGGAGCTTGTCTCAATGCCATTTATTTGTGATTCTCTGATGAGTACCTATGTGGGACATCTCAATGGATTCAACGGTAATTTGTGGGATTTCTTTGTGCTACCCGTTTTTTGTTCTTTCACTGAATTCCTTCTCTTCTAATAGCAGAAGTTTTCGATTTTTACGAGGTCCAATTAACCAGCTTGCTTGCTTGCTTATTCATTCATTCATTCATTCATTCATTCACGTTACATCCCTCTCACTGCCATTTCTGGTCATCCCCTCCCACAGTCTTTCCCCTATTCTCCCCTCCCCTTCTCCTCTGAGCAGGTGTGAACCCTCCCCCCCCCACACCCCGGTTATTTCCCCCTGCCCTCGCACATCAAGTCTCTACGAGGCTAGGCACATCCTCTCCAACTGAAGCCAGACAAGGCAGCCCAGCTAGAAGAACACATCCTACATAGAGACAACAGCTTTTGGGATAGCCCCCGCTCCAGATGTTCGGGAACTGCATACAGGCCAAATTGTACATCTGCTACATATGTGCGAGGAGGTCTAGGTCCGTCCCATGCACGTTCTTTGGTTGGTGGTTCTGAAAGCCCCAAGGGTTCAGGTTAGTTGACTCTGGGCCCCTATCCTTCCTCCTATTATTCCATATGGGTTCCCAAGCTCCGTCTGCTGTTAGGTTCTGGATGTCTGCATCTGTCTGAGCCAGCTGCTGGACGGAGCTTCTCTGAGGACAGCCTTGCTAGACTCCTATCTGCAAGCACAACGGATTATCGTTAATAGAGTCAGGGACTGGTGCTTGCCCACGGGATCGGTTCCAAGTTGGGCTGGTTATCGGTTGGCTGTTCCCTCAGTCTCTGCTCCATCCCCTGTCCCTGCATTTCTTGTAGACAGGATAAATTTTAGGGTTGAAAGGTTTGTGGGTGGGTTGGTGACTCTGTTGCTCCATTGGGTTTCCTGCCTGGATACAGGTGGTGGCCTCTTCAGGTTGCATATCCCCAATGCTGTGAGTCAGAGCTATGGTCACCCTCATTGATTCTTAGGCACCTGCTCTATTCCAGGTCTCTGTCTTACCCTGGAGATGCCCATCACCTACCGACCCCCATCAATTGCAGATTTCCATTCATTCTCATGGCCATCTAGCTGTCTCTCCTGACTCTTCCCATCTCCCCACACCTGGTGCTGACCCTCCCCATTTCCCTTATCATCCCCTCTTCCACCCAGTTTCCTCCCTCCATCTGCCTCTTATGACTATTTTATTCCCCCTTCTAAGTGAGAATCAAACATCCTTGCTTGGGCCTTTTTTGTTTGTTTGTTTGTTTAGCTTCTTTGGGTCTGAGAGGTGTAGTATACAGTACTTGTAATTTATGGCTAATATCCACTTACAAGTGAATACATTGTATGTACATGTCCTTTTGGGTCTGGGTTACCTCTCTCAGGACGATATTCTCAGGATCCATCTATTTGCCTGTAAAATTCATGATGTCCTTGTTTTAAATAGCTGAATAGTATTCCATTGCGTAGACGTACCACATTTTCTTTATCCCTTCTTTGGTTGAGGGACATCTACGTTATTTCCAGTTTCTTGCTGTTATGAATAAGGCTACTCTGAATATAGTTGAGCACGTGTCCTTGTGGGATGGTGGAACATCTTCTGGGTATGTGCCCAGGAGTGATATAGCTGGGTCTTGAGGTGGAACTATTCCCAGTTTGCTAAGAAACCAACAAACTGATTTCCAGAGCGGTTGTACACATCTGCACTCCCACCCGCAATGGAGGAGTGTTCCTTTTGCTCCACATCCTCGCCGCCATGTGCTGTCTCTTGAGTTTTTGATCTCAGCCATTCTGATGGGTGTAAGATGGAACCTCAAAGTTGTTTTGATTTGCATTTCCCTGGTGACAAGTGTTATTTTTATTTGTGTTTGTCTAAGTGTCCTCAGTTGCCAGAAGAGGGCATCAGTTTTCCCAGAGCTGGCATTAAGGGTGGTCTTGAGTCATCTGATGTAGGAGCTGGGAACCAAACTTCTGCAAGAGCAGCCAGTGCTCTTAACCTCTGAGCCATCTCTCCGGCTCTTTCCGCTCAACTTACCAATGTTTTAAAGAGTGTTTGATTTTATTCCTATCTAAGAAATTTTCTGCTCCATTAGCACAAACTATCTACTATTATTCATTTCCAGTTTGCGGTGACATGACGAAAAGTCTGTCGACTTTGCCAAAATGCAGCAGATCCTTACAGACCTCTAATCTGTGTGCGTAGTAAGTAACTTGCCGTTTCCAGTAGCTTTTCTTCCTCTTCTGTGGGTTTCCCAACACTTGTGGCTGGAGTCTGAGAACAATTGCACTTCTTTCTTTCTGCTCTGCCTCCTTTTTTTCCTTCCTCCCTCCCTCCCTCCCTCCCTCCCTCCCTCCCTCCCTTCCTTCCTTCCTTCCTTCCTTCCTTCCTTCCTTCCTTCTTCCCCCCTCTCTTCTCCTCCTCCTTCTCCTCCTCCTCCTCTTCTGTCTTTCTTAAACTGGTGACAGTGGGCCCCTTGCCTTGTTTCCAGGACCTGCTATGGCAAGGATTTAAAGCAACAATAATAAAGCAACCTTTTCTGTTCACACTTTATCAAACCTTTACAACATGCAAAGAAGTACTAGTCCGTTAATCTGCGTGCATGCGCACACACACACACGAGAGTGTGTGTGTGTGTGTGTGTGTGTGTGTGTGTTCAGGTTGGATAGCGAGTCCACAGGACTGGTGTAGTTTGTGACTGAAGGATGCCTCATTGACTCTAGGAATGGAGTCTATAGTCGCATCTCCTAGCTGCAGAGTAGTGGAGACAGGAGTGAGCATTGGAGAGGAATCAGGGTTGAACTCTGCCTCTGCGCTGGGCGTGTAACCCCCCCCCCCAACACAACATTGTTAGGAAAGGGAATGAGTTTTACACAGAAAGTATTGGACATGCCAGAAGTTCCCCCCCTTTCTCCCCCCATGCACATTCTATTTTGTCTCTTTTAAGGCGAACAGAGTTTTCCTCCAGTAGATTAAAATGCACACAATTTTTTATTCACAACCTTTCAATTCTCTTATCTCTCCTGCTTCTTTTTTTCTCTCTGTCTTCAACTTCTTGGCATCTTCCCCACCTGAAGTAATATTACTTAATACCAATTTGGGCAGAGAGCACACGCAGCAGAAAGGAACAGCGGGAGAGCACAGTCAGCACCTTTGCTATGTCCATCAGAGGTGCAAGCGACGCGAGTGTTCTGTCGAAATTTTGTACCAGACACTTTCAAAGCGATTTTCTTATTTGGACAAAGGGTCACTGAAAGACTTAATGAGACTTTTTTTTTTTCTAATAGTAGGTAGAGTGATTAAGGAGATACCACGTGTCCATGTGTTTAAGATGGTATATTCTGGAAGCCAAACACCTTCATACACATTCTTACCCCCTTCCCTTTGTTAGCTGTGCAACTCTGGAGGGGTTCACTTTTTCTCTAGTTTACTTTCTTCATTAAGAATCCAAGACATTACTGGCTCCTAGTCTTTTGGGTTGTAAGGAGGATTAATTGTACTATTTGGGTGCAGAGAAAGCGTTAGTCTGGAGACATGCTCTAGTGGATAGAAAAAAACCTAGCACACTTGTGTGGCATACGGGAAACCCAGGTACCAATGTCTAGTGCTGCATTATACCAAGTACATGTGGAATCCCGGCCATCCAGAGGGGGAGGCAAAAGAATCAGAAGTTCTAGGTCATCCTTAGCTCATAGGGAATCTGAGGCCAGCCTAGGCTACACCAAACAACCACTGAAAGCAAACAAACCAACCTAGTTCTGTTGTTCTCTTGCAAATCACAACTGTTGGTAGCAATAATATGCATTATATTTCAAAACAGCTGTAAAAGAGGCTTTTGGACATTTTTGTCACGAAGAGTTGAAGCATGCGTGACTTATTAGGTGTAGCAGCTACTTTGATCTGTTTATTAGGGAGGGCATGTGAGAGTTGAAGCATCAGAGTGGAGCCCTTCACCTGTACAATGATAAAGTGTCACCAAACATGCTGCCTAGCGGGGTCGTGGCGCTGGCAGCTCCGCGTGTATTTTTACTCGCGCAGTTACTGGAATGTTCCTGCTTGGCTCTTTTCGAACACGTCTCAGCTTTGCTTAACTCTACAGCTTTGCTCAGGACCCTACAACCCTCGAGCCCCTACTTTAGCTTGTACACTAAAACCAAATGGAAGTCCAGCTCCCCACAGTGTAAAGAGGACAGCGATGCAGTCGACTCAAATCTAGATAAGCAGTGGACAGTGGGAACTCACATCAACCTCACCTAGTTGACAGTCAAGGTATTCTTTTAAGATTTATTTACTTATTTAATGTATGTGTGTACACTGTACCTGTCTTCAGACAGGCCAGAAGAGGGCATCGGATCCCATTACAGATGGTTGTGATTCACAACGTGGTTGCTGGGAATTGAACTCAGGACCTCTGGAAGAACAGTCAGTACTCTTAACCGCAGAGCCATCTCTCCAGTCCCAGTCGAGGTATTATAACTGGCATGTTTTTCTTTCAAACAAACCTACCGTTCGGTGTAATAGAATTAGTTCTTTGTGTCCTCCATTGTCCAAGTTCAAAGGAGTTATTATAATCCTTGATCCTTTTATTTTCTTCCTCGAAATTTCCTTTCCAAACGCTGTTTTGTGCATTCCTTTTAAAGCCTAAACATCTGTTGGCTCAGCTACTATTGAACTCCTCCTGATTATATCACGACTGGATAAAAAGCAAACATATTTCGGCTCTCTGATACTACTGCAGATTATCTGTAGAAAGCAAATTGAGAGTTGACAAAAGAACTAGGAGCGAGGACAGGATTTTCCAGAGACAAAAATGACAAAGCAGAGATCCAGATCCGCTGTCAGCACTCGCCTGGATGTTCTTGACAAGTAACTCACAACTAATTTGCCTGTTTGGAAGATTAAAAGTGGATTTGAAGGGCTACTCTCACTCAGCCCTACTGGTGTTGATCTAAGTAAAGACAATAATGAAAATTCTCTCAAGAGATTACACACTGTGGGAGGACTCTGGAGAGCCGGCACGAGGTCAGATTTTTGACCAGTATTGTAAAAGCATTTCAAAACTGAGCAATAGAATGCAGCGGCTCTTCCCAATTTCCCTCTTGATGTGCTCGGTATAAAATTGTGGTCTGCGCCTCCCAGCTTCCAGCCAAGGGATATGTGCATCTGCCTCTCAGAGACTACACTGTGTCTGTCAACAAGAAATGGTCACCCGGGGAGCACATTTGATGTTAAAAGGTCTAGTGTTTTCTCTTCCCGAGGTGTTATGGGAATGACATTAAATTAACATTCTCCTGCTTTGCTAGGCTATAGAGAAAATTTCTGTTTAACATTATTCTCAAGAGATAGGAAGCTGTGATTAATAAAGAAGGACTTCAAATCAAGAGGAAAACCAGCCTGCTGGCCTAGTCACTCATTACACTTAAAGCACGAATTTGATTCCAAACCTTAGACTGAAAATAGCACACTAACTTTCTACAAACAATCCCTAAATGCAAACACGGTTTTTACTTCCATTCCCCACTAAGGAACACATACAGCCTCAATTATAGATTGCAGAAAACGTAGAAGTTAATTAATGGAACTGCTCATTCAGTAATTCCTCTTGCGTGTCATGTGTACTCTTATTTTCTGGTCTTAATTTTTATTTCATCTATTGATTTGTCTGTGGGTGTTGGTATATGTGTGCATGCTTGAATGAGGGCAACAGAGGACACCTTGCCAGAGCTGGGTTTCTCTTTCCATCATATGGGTCTTGAGAATCAAACTCAGGTCACCGAGCTTGGCAGTAAATGACTTTACCCACTGAGTCATCTTGCTGGCTCCATATGCACTGTACTATTAATCCAATGTTCTAAACACTTAGGTGTGTCCTGATTTCTCAGACTTCAACTGTTATCTATCTATCTATCTATCTATCTATCTATCTATCTATCTATCTATCTATCTATCTATCTATCTACTTATCTATCTATCTATCTATCTATCTATCTATCTATCTATCTATCTATCTATCTATCTACTTATCTATCTATCTATCTATCTATCTATCTACTTATCTATCTATCTATCTATCTATCTATCTATCTATCTATCTATCTATCTATCTATCTATCTACTTATCTATCTATCTATCTATCTATCTATCTATCTATCTATCTATCTATCTATCTACTTATCTATCTATCTATCTATCTATCTATCTATCTATCTATCTATCTATCTACTTATCTATCTATCTATCTATCTATCTATCTATCTATCTATCTATCTATCTATCTATCTACTTATCTATCTATCTATCTATCTATCTATCTATCTATCTATCTATCTATCTACTTATCTATCTATCTATCTATCTATCTATCTATCTACTTATCTATCTATCTATCTATCTATCTATCTATCTATCTATCTATCTATCTATCTATCTACTTATCTATCTATCTATCTATCTATCTATCTATCTATCTATCTATCTATCTATCTATCTATCTATCTATCTATCTATCTATCTACTCTATCTATCTATCTATCTATCTATCTATCTATCTATCTATCTACTTATCTATCTATCTATCTATCTATCTATCTATCTATCTATCTATCTATCTATCTATCTACCTACCTATCTATCTCTGTATCTATTAGAGCAATAGGGAAAGGAATAAACACTGAAAACCACCAGAAATACTTTATGTTTTTAGACATAAACTTAAAAACTAAGGGCTAATTATATACAAATACTATAAAATTTGATGTGTAAAACTGCCTAAACTTGAATTCAGTTATCTTTCCACTGGGAGAACGACCGAAAGCCCACGTAGCAGGCTACATACTACATATTCATGGTAGTAGTTTAAGTGTTTGATTTTCAGAGTTGAACAGGTGAGAATTCTTCTACAGCTTCCTTCTAACATAACTAAATGAGAAGATAGTATATCAGCAGCGTGTGCTCTGAGGAGAATGTGGGACAATGGGAAGGTTCAGATAGGACTCTACAGTTTCGTCAGCAAGCATAAGTGTTTTGTTAAGAAGTGAGCTTCTGGGCCAGCGAGATGGCTGGGCGAGTAAAGGCACCTGTTGCCAAGCCTGATGACCTGAGTCCAAGGCCCAGGACCCACAAGGTGAAGAAGGGAAATGACTCCTGCAAGCTGTCCTCTGGTTCCAGTATGTGTGTCATGTCACATGAGCCCCCCCTTCACACCCATGCACATATAAAAAGTGTAATAAAAAATAAAAGTACATTTGACAAGAAGGAGTGAGTTTATATATTCTTATAATCTCCTTTAAGAACTAAATGCTAGGTGCTTGAGAGATGGCTCAGTGGTTAAGAGCACCGGCTGCTCTTCCAGAGGTCCTGAGTTCAATTCCCAGCAACCACATGGTGGCTCACAGCCATCTGTAATGGGATCCTATGCACTCTTCTAGTGTGTGTCTGAAGACAGTTGCAGTGTACTTCATATAAATCAAAATAAAGCTTTTTCAGAAAAAGAATTAAATGCTAGTCTTAAGTGCTGCTTGAAATTGAATAGCAGAGATGCAACAAATTAAACTAGATAAATGAGACTAAACTCATAGCACAAAGAGGCGGAGAAGACACTCAGGGATATATCTTTCTGGTTGTGTTTTGTAAATTGTTGTGTTTACTCGCACTGAATATTTTTATATTTTTTGGACCTTTCAGGGAGTGATTTTATTTTGTGGTTTGTCTATTGTCCTATTCATTTTCTTTTTCTTTTTTCCTTTATTTTTCTTAAAGAATTACTTATTTTAGTTATGAGTACACTGCAGCTGTCTTCAGACACACCAGAAAAGACACAACCATTTTCCTTTTTCATAAGTTTTCTGGTTCCTTGCTCATTATAAAACTTTGTGCCTTGTAACTTATTTTTATATTATAAATTTCCTTATTTAGATAAAAATGGATTTCCGCAGTTCTTCTAATGTTCTTTATCCCTGTTTCCTTTTCTTGTGCTGAAGGCTGAAGCCAGGGTCTTGCACATGATGGGCAAGTGCTCTATCAGTGCCTTCCATTCCCAGCCTGGAGCCCGTTTTCAGATGTGTCTGTGTGACTCACGATGGCTTCACCATCCCAGCATGGCTTACTCTGGGACTAGAGCACGTTTGTCTTCTCTTCAGAACCTTGCACATGTGAATCCATTTCCTTAGGCATCTGTTTATTATTGTTAAAAGTCTACGAGATTTGATTTTAGGTTTTTTTTTTTTTTTTGGTTTTTCGAGACAGGGTTTCTCTGTATAGCCCTGCCTGTCCTGGAACTTACTCTGTAGACCAGGCTGGCCTTGAACTCAGAAATCCGCCTGCCTCTGCCTCCCAAGTGCTGGGACTAAAGGCGTGCGCCACCACTGCCCGGCAAAGATTTATTGATTTTATGTAAATGAGTACTCTGTAGCTGTCTTCAGACACACCAGAAGAGGGCAGTGGATCCCATTACAGATGGTTGTGAGCCACCATATGGTTGCTGGGAATTGAACTCAGGACCTCTGGAAGAGCAGTCAGAACTCTTAACCACTGAGCCATCTCTCCAGCATTTTAGTTTTTGTTTAAGGGTATTTCTCTTTATCACAATACTTCTCTATTTTATTGCAATGTCACTAGCTACACGTGGATTTTTAGTGCATATTTATGAGTAGAATTTGTTTGGTTTCAGAACTTTGTTCTTTAGTAGGCTTTTATGATTTCAATGGGTTTTAAAAAACTTTTTATTAACTTTATTACTAAACAAACTTGCAAGTATTTAAAAAACCACACACCACAACTTAACCAGACCCAAAGTCTACACAACTCCACCAAATTCTACATAGTTAGAACAGGCATTTGGAATCAAAGGTGAGATCCCAAGGGTCTTAGTCAGAGTTTCTATTCCTGCACAAACATCACGACCAAGAGGCAAGTTGGGGAGAAAAGGGTTTATTCAGTTTACACTTCCACATTGCTGTTCATCACCAAAGGAAGTCAGGACTGGAACTCAAGCAGGTCAGGAAGCAGGAGCTGATGCAGAGGCCATGGAGGGATGTTACTTACTAGCTTGCTTCCCCTGGCTTGCTCAGCCTGCTCTCTTATAGAACCCAAGACTTCCAGCCCAGGGATGGCACCACCCACAAGGGGCCCTCCCCCCTTGATCACTAATTGAGAAAATGCCCCACAGTTGGATCTCATGGAGGCATTTCCCCAATTGAAGCTCCTTTCTCTGTGATAACTCCAGCCTGTGTTAAGTTGATAAACAAAACCAGCCAGTACACCAAGTGTTGACTCTTTTTTAAAATTAATTAATTAATTAATTAATTAATTAAATGTATGTGAGTCACCATCACTGTCTTCAGACACACCAGAAGAGGGCATCGGATCCCATTACAGATGGTTGTGAGCCACCATGTGGTTGTTGAGATTTGAACTCAGGACCTCTGGAAGAACAGTCAGTGCTCTTAACCACTGAGCTACCTCACCAACTCCCCAAGTGTTGTCCCTTGGGAGGCTGCTTTGCATCTATTTTCATTTTCTCCTGGGGAAGCTATTGTTGGATTTTTCTTGACCAAAGACTTCATAGGTTAGCAGGTAGAGACTGTTGTATCTGATTTTGTTTTATTTCAATAGTTTGGGGGTGATACCTTGTTTGTTGGAATGCTTTCCCCCCCTTTTTTTAATTGTGTCCACTGATTTATCAATTTAAAAAATAAACCTACATTTTATCTACATATTAAATCAGAAAATGGGAGCTTAGCTTTGCCTCAGTCCCCTGTTTTGACCTGGAAGGCACCAGTTCTTATTAAAGAGACAAAAGAAAAAGTTATATATGGTGTAATTGGAGACACAAATATGCAATGTGGTATGGTAAGTGGACATAATACATGATCTGTGTCCATAGTTTTTCTTTTTACCTTAAAAACCAAATTTTAGTTGAGAGTTTATCTATTTTATCGGAGTTACCCAAGACTTCCTTTCTAATTCTCTCAAACAAAAATACTTCCCATGACTCAGCCCCATCTTCTCTGAAGTTCATATCCTTTCTTGGATGTAGAAAAATTGCAATTTCCTGCATCTTCAACCAACAGAACCATGCAGCTCTAAAGATGGGGAAGGCAGAGTAAGCGGTGACCTTCAGTGGAGAAGAATGTGAGAACTGGAAGGAGAAAGGAGAAAGTTTGAAAAATAAATGCTTGCCATTTCAGAAGTCACGACCAGGAGAGAGACTTTTAAATGATTACCTTACTTTCGGATCCTTTCAGGTAGACTGGTAAGAGTGATAGCTGTTGCCATGGAAACCTATAGCTGAAGTTGGAGTTCTCTAAATTGTGAGATATTTACATTGTCAATAACAGCTCAAAGGAGGATACTCTCGGTATTAGTTATTTTGAAGAATTTAACGTTTTCTGATATCCTTTCTTGGGCACTGTTCCCCCAAATGATTTCTATTTGCATTTGCCTTAATTTACTGAGAGCATCTTAATTCCAAGAAACACATTTGTAAAAATCAGATAGAAAGAAAGTTAGGAAACCCATCTGTGGAAGAGGGATGGATCTTACAGAAGGGATGGAGGGATGACAGATTTCAATAGGATACCTGTGAAAGTGTGGGCTCTGCTGTGAAGAAGGGCACGAACAGGAGAAGGGAAAGGGGAGGAGCCACATGAGAGAAGTGCATTCGAAAGCCCGATGTGCCAATGTTCTGTCTCTCCCTGTACTTTGCTACCTTCTCCCTCTCTTCCTCCCTCATTTTGTCTCTCCTTTCATCTGTCTGTCCATCCCTCTTTTCTCTCTTCTTTCTTCCGTGTATCCTTCCTTCAGTCCTTTCTTCCATCCTTTCATCCATCCATTCATCCTTCCTTTCTCTCTTTCTCCTTCCTCCCTCCCTTCCTTCTGTCCTTCCTTCTTTCCATCCTTTCTTCTATCTATCCATTCATTCCTCCTTTCTCTCTCCTTCCTTCTTCCCTTCCTTCTTTCCTTCCTCCCTCCCTCCTTCCCTCTCTCTCTCCGTTCCTTCCTTCCACTCTTTCTTCCTTCCATCCTTCCATCCATCCAGTCTTCCCTCCTTTCTCTCTTTCTCTCCTTCCCTCCCTCCTCCCCTCCCTCCCTCTTTCCATCCTTTCCTTCAATCCTTCCCTTCTTTCTCTCTTCTTTCTTCCTCCCATGTATCCTCCCTTCTGTCCTTCCTTCCATCCTTCCAGTCATCCCTCCTTTCTCTCTTTCCTTCCTCCCTCCTTCCTTCCTTTCTTCTTTCCTGCCATCCTTCCCTCCTTTCTCTATCCCTAGGAGGGTGTAGGTGACTGACTTGACACCTGAAGTAAATCAGTGACAAACCCAGGATGAATCTTGTAACAGACCTTCCTATTTATGATTTTCAAATAAATACCAGCTCTATACATAAGACATGGGGATGGTGAGTAGATACAGCTATGGCTCGGAGGTTAAGAGCACTGGCTGTTCAGTTTGCAGAACTTATGACAGCTACAGAGAATCCAATGTGCTATTCTGGCCTCTGTAGGCACACATGTGGCACACACACACACACATACACACACACACACACACACACTGTACTGGCTGGTTTTGTGTGTCAACTTGACAAAAGCTAGAGTCAATCACAGAGAAAGGAGCCTCAATTGAGGAAATGCCTCCATGAGCTCCAGCTGTAAGGCATCTTCTCAATTAGTGATTGATAGGAGAGGGCCCAGACCATGGTGTGTAGTACCATCCCTGAGGTGGTGGTTCTGGGTTCTATAAGAAAGCAGGTTGAGCAAACCAGGGGAAGCAAGCCAGTAAGTAACATCCCTCCATGGATGGCATCAGCTCCTGCCTTCAGGATCCTGCTCTTTCTTTCTCTAATGATGGGCTGTGATCCGGTAATGTAAGCCAAATAAGCCCTTTCCTCCCCAGCTTGCTTTTGGGTCATGGTGTTTTGTCACAACAATAGAAACTCTAAGACAAGTTGGAACCAGTATGATGGGGTATTGCTGTGACAGACCTGACTGTATTTTGGGAAGGATTGTGGAAGCACTTTGGAACATTGGGCTAGAAGAGCCACTGAGTATTAAGACCTCAGTGGGCTGTTCTGTAGGAGCTTGGAGGATAAAAATGTTGAGAGCAGTGCAGAAGATTGAGGTCTGACTTGTGACATTTCAGAAGGAAGATTAATGACTCTATCAGGGCTATTGCTATTTTGATTTAAGATTCTGTGGTGGTTCTGGTTTGCTGGGGCTGAATAATCACCTGTGATTAACAAGATACCAGAACTACTAAAGTGTAACTTTTACATTACTGGGACAATTGGTGCTGGTTAGCTGGAGCTAAAAACTTAGCAGTGATAAAAAGAAACTAGCATCACTGGGAAGTGTTTTCTGAGAGTACGAAGAAGTTGTGTTTCAGAGATAGCCAAGGTTGTACCTCATATTGGCAGCCTGACTTGGTACTGTAGAGGAGTCACCCAGGTGTTTGAAAGCATGAAGGGGTGATGGAGAGCAGCTGAAGCTTGGCAGTCTGAGAGGCCAGATGTCATTGCAGTGGCAACTGAAGGACCAGGGCTGAAGGGGTCATGCAGAGAAGTTGACGCTTAGGACCATGAAGAGAGCCTATGAGAGGCTATTGGTGAAAGTGTAGCCAGTTTCAGCAGAAGACCCCACCCAGCATTTTGGAGATGCCATGGGATGAGCATTGAGAGAGAAGTAACGGTGGAGTAGAGTCTACCTGAGCCTAGAGTGCTACAGAGGGCAGAGTTGGAGAAGTGACACCAGCCCTTCGGAGAATCCCAGGAAATTGTACATGGATCCCAGACACTGGGCATTGACTTAATACGGTTGGAGTTCAGCTTTGCTTCGTTCAGATTATGACCATGCCATGGCCCTTCCCTCTTTGAAGAAGGTATTTTAATTTGAATTTGATTTTTACAGGAGCCCACAGATGAGCCTTGCACATTTAAAAAAGATTTTTGGATTTTTAAAGAGATTAGATATTTTTATTTTTTAAAAGAGTTATTATATGTAAGTATACAGTAGCTGTCTTCGGACACACCAGAAGAGGGCGTCAGATCTCATTAAGGATGGTTGTGAGCCACCATGTGGTTGCTGGGACTTGAACTCAGAACCTTCCGAAGAGCAGTCAGTGTTCTTAACCGCTGAGCCAACTCTCCAGCCCAACATTAGATATTTTAAAGAGACTGAAATTTTAATGTGTTTTAATTCATAAAGACTGTGGGACATTTAAAGTTATTTATATCTTAGAATAAATAAGAAAGGAAGGTTTGTGGCTGAATAGTGATGTGTTTGTGTGTCAAGTTGACAAGGGGTCAGTTGTACTGGCTGTTTTTGTGTGTCAACTCAACACAAGCTGAAGTTATCCCAGAGAAAGGAGCCTCAGTTGAAATGCCTCCATGAGATCCAGCTGTAAGGCATTTTCTCAACTAGTGACCAAAGGAAGGGTCCAGTCCGTGGTGGGTGGTGGCATCCCTGGTCCTGGGTTCTATACAAAGGCAGGTTGAGCAAGCCATGACCAGCAAGCCAGTACAGTGCCCCTCCATGGTCTCTGCATCAGATCCTGCTTTCATGTTTTGAGTTCCTGTCCTACCTTCTTTCTACGATGGGCTATGATCTGGTAGAATAAGCCAAATAAACTCTTTTCTCCCCAGCTTGCTTTTTGGTCATGGTGTTTTGTCACAGCAATAGAAACCCTAACTAAGGCAGATATATACACATAAATAAAAGACGCCATTTATTAAAGGACTGGTGTGTTACTTTAGTTAGTTTTTTAACAGTGTTGAATTTGAGCCCAAAACTATGTTTACACATGTTAGCCAAGTTCTCTACCACTGAGTAACACCTCCAACCCTAGCTAAATGTATTTATTTCTTTAGTCAACAAACATCAAACCCCTAAAATAGAATAATTCTTAGCAGATAAAAAAGATATGGATTGCTATCTGATTTTTATTCATATTAGTTTTCAAGTGATAAGTGAATTAAATCACTGCTATAGGTGGCATTGAGTAGTCCTTTCAAAGTCTTAGTAATGTGTTCCAGAAAGAGAATCCTTAGTAGAAAGAGGGAAAGCCATGGAATGAAGTATAAAACCCAAGACCCTCTTCTATGTCCTATCCAAGGTCATGGAATTCATAGCAAATGTTCCTTAGCTTCCTGGGCAAGGCACTTACTATAGTATCCTAGAGAACTTGACCATGTCCTGTCCTATGCAATAGACAGAGCTTGGTGGGTTGGGTGAATAATTTGCTCTGATTGACATTTTCTTCCCATTAAGGTCCCATACAGAACAGATGGTTTCATTACGCTGGATGTAGCAGAGTAACAAGTGAACTTTAGAGGATGAGGAGGTGTCTCAGGGAAAGTATTCCTTCACATTATTTCAGAGACATCCATCCTTCCTCATGCATAAGCAGAAGGACCTGGCTTTAATCCCTAACACGCGTGTAAAAGCCAGTCATAGTTGTACTCTTGCCTTCCCACTGTGTGGGAGGCAGAGACAGAGGATCTTAGGGCTTGTTGACCAGCCAGCCTAGCAGAATCAGTGAGCTCCAGACTCAGGGAGACTGTCTCAAAAACACCCCAGTGGAGAGTGATTGAGGAAGACACCCTGCGTCAACCTCTGGCACTCACATACATACAGATGTCCACGGGCACCTACACACGCATACTCGCGCACACACACATGTGCATACACACATATGCACATACACATGCACACACACATGCACGTACACATGCACACACACATGCACACACACATACACACATGCACACACACATGCATGCACACATGTTCTGTTCACATAAGCGTAAACACACATATACTATACATGAAGTCAACTTCAATTAACACGTGTAACACGTGTACACTCCTACGTTCTTTGTGGGCAGTGATTTCATGATCATGTATGATATATACAGCTAGTAAAACAGGGGATCAAGTGTGGGAGGGAATTTGAGCAGTATTTTTGGCAAGCTTAAATGAAAAATAAAATCCCCCATCACAGTCAAAATTACCACCTCCACATGACCTTGCATAGTAGCAATGAAATCCATCCCATATGGGTAATTCTTGTTTGGCAACACTATCCCAGGCTCACAGTAGGTCAGGCTCTGTAGTCAGGCTTCTCTAGAGTCACAGAACATATGGGTAGTCTCTATATAGTTAGGGAATTTGTTGATGACTTACAGTCTGTAGTCCAACTCCCCAACAATGGTCAGCAGCAGCTGTGGATGGAAGTCCAAGGATCTAGCAGTTGCTCAGTCCCATGAGGCAGGCAGGCAAAGAAGAGTGAGAGAGTCTTCCTTCTTCCAATGTCCTTATGTAGGTCTCCAGCAGGGGGTGTGGCCCAGATTAAAGGCGTGGGCCACCGTGTCTTTAATCCCAGATGACCTTGAACTCAGAAATCTCCTTGTCTTAATCTTCTGGAATTCATAGCCACTATGCTTCAAGATCTCCATGCCAAGATCCAGGTCAGAAACTTGTATCTCTGAGCCTCCAGATTAGGATTATAGGTGAGCCTTCCAATTCTTGGTTAGTTCATTCCAGAGTTAGTCAAGTTGACAACCAGGAAGAGCCACTACAGGCTCACAGTAGGTCAGGCTCACAGTAGGTCGGGCCTGTGGTCTGATGGACCCCTGTTGATATTCTCTTAGGGCTAAGGTTTCATAGCTTACAGAGTATCATGTTTTTTTTTTTTTTTTAAATACCTCACCATATACCAGAAACATTTATCATTTTAGCTGCTGGTGTTTTTTTCTGTTTTTTTTCCAGTAAATATTTTAAGGAGACAGATTTTATTCTGGGTTCTACCACAGTCATCTAATGAGTCAGGGGTATAGTGAAGAGGGAAAGACGTCAAGAATATCTAATCATCGTCGATTTAAACAAGGGACACATTTGAGAGAATTAAGAAAAATCAGCATGCTGGTTGCCCTGGGCTGATTTTTTTTTCTTGCTGGTTGGACTAAATGAAAATCAGAACCCAAAGCTTTCAGGTCCAATTCACGCTGACAACGTAAAAAGTCTGCCAGGATGAAGGGCTGAGTCACTCCCGATGCCAGCGACAGCTGTGTTTTTCATATTTGAGATACACTTCTTGATTCCAGTGTTAAAAAAATCACTCCTTGGCTGGAGCTGTGTTCTTAGCTCCTGTCCCTCCATTTCCCTTCCTCTCCCCCACTTCATTCCGAGGAATTGATTGCAAGGCAGTCAAAGCATATTCATGTCACAGGAGATTCAGAAATGTCCTAATTTAGCCTGATGTCAATGTCCTGAGGTAAAAGATTCTGAAGAGGACTCAATCAATGAGTAGCGATTCTGCCTGGCGGAAGCCGTCGAGCACAAGTGAGCTAGCTGAGAAAAACGCTTAAAACGATTATGACAAAATAGATTCGGGAAAATCGATAACATGAAAGTATAGGTTTAGTGGCTGGGGGAGAGTTGATTTAACTGCTGTGCATGGGGTGGGAGCTACCGGAGTTTACAGACCCAAAATTCAGCATCCGAAGGGATGTTGTCTCAAATACCAGCTGAAGGGCTAGCATCCTGGTGGCCATGTCCGGGGCGGGGGGCGGGGGGCGGGGGGGTGGGGGTAGATTTCGGTTCTACCTTACAGCACTTATATGCTATCAGATCAATGCCTATAGTTCAGATAGCAGATAGTCACAAAATAAATGTTTCTGGCTAGTGTTCTTGGTCACTTGTATGCCAGATTTAATTTTTTATAAAGTGTGCTGTCCCTCGGCCTCTTTCCCAGGTATTTGTAGTATTAAAGTATTCAAGGAGGAAATGAGCAATTAGCTTAAGAAGAAGACTGGTAACAGAAGGACAAGCTCATGGCAATCGAAACACAGATCACACACGAGCAATTGCTTGATGATCAGACGCCTTCAGGTGAAATGGAAACTGGAGGACGTCAAGGGAATATCTTCCTTAGATCTCCTGATATGTCCAGAGCTCATGCACGCACTATGTGGTATGTAGTTGTTAACTGTTGTGGAAGTCAAACGGGAACGCCAACGAGAGAGATCACAAGTACCGAGGGTGCTGAGCAGAAAACCTTCCTTTTTTTTTTCCGTGTGTGGGAAACCCTGAGTCTAAGTGTTATCTTCTTAGGCAGTTGGTTACATTAAATGTTTGCCCACACTGCCGGGTTTCTGTTCAAAGACGCTGAGCTTTATGGCATATTTCTAGACCTGGAGAGGTTTTTTTTCTTGAGAGAATTTTAGTTATTTTTAATTTCTTCTTAGTTCTTAAAAAAACTGTCCTGCTTGTAGCATTTTCAGACAAATATGTTTTTCGTGTTTCTTTCCACCTGTTCTTCCCCATCCCTCCCATGGTGTGAGCTCTCACACCAATAGCTTCCTGCCCACTTCCACTCGCCTGTGACCCATTGCCTCCCCGTTGCTGAGCTCAACACTTCTTCCTTCCTTGTGGACCATAGAGTATTTCCCCTAGTTATTTGATTGGCCGATGAAGAGGACAGGAAGCCAATCACTGGGCGAAGATATGGAGGCGGGATCTTCTGGGCAGATCAGGAAGGGAAGGGGAGAAGAGAAGGGTCAGACAAGAGGGATGGTTGAAGAAGGTGGATGATGATGGACCAGAACCACGTGGCCTAAAGGATCCGCAAGTAGCTAGGGATTTCCTAGATGGGCAATAGAATAGTGAAGTGTTATATTTGTCTAATCTAAGGCTACAGCTTGTAATTATATTGTTGAGTTTTGTGTTCTTTGCACGGGCATTTAAGGGTTGGAGATTGACTATTATAAATCTGGCTGGTGTAAGTCTCTGGTGTTATCATTTCATGGGCTAAGGGGATCTGGGGAAACAGTAGCTGGCTTTCTGCAGGCCAGCCACAGGGGGCTCCAGGCATTTCAGGAGACACTGGTTCGGCCCCCTTAGCGAGCAGAAACCCAAAGAGCTAGCTTGGGAGTGGGTTTTTGACAGGCTGGCTGTGGGAAACAGGGCAAGATGGCTGCTTCGCGTTGACCATTGAGGTGGGCTAGACCACCAATGCCAGCAATTAGCCAGATTCAGTGTGGTTCATTTTTAAAAAAACTACACGTTACAGTGAACTCCATCAATATTCACTCTCACAACCCACTATTTAAGCACCTCAGACATTAGAAAGGATTTGCATATGAGAGAGAGATGCCATTTTTGTCTTTCTGAGACTAGGTCACCTCGCTGCAGTGCCTTCATAGAGAGAAGAATACAAGATGGGAGCTCAAGACTGAAGAAAGGACGGTAATGGTCCAACTCTCTGCTTTTGGGAAGTCTGATTGTGTGCGCAGAGATGTCAAGCAGTCACTTTAGACTGCAGTTCATACTTGAAGATCTAATGAAGGTGGAGCTGCAGGTATGGGGGGTAGGGGCTGGAGGGACATGAGTTTTGAGTGGTTGTCAGGAGAAAGATCTCATGAAGAGACTTGGGAAGAAGCAGCTTCAGACTGCGTGACCCATGTACAGAACCACAGAAAGAAAAGACAGTTTCTCAAGAGACAAGTGGCAACCGGTGACGGCACTTCCAGAGGTCAAACAAAGCAAAGTCTAAAAGGAACACCTAACATTTCCAAACGTTAAAAATCAATGTCTAGGGGCTGGAGAGATGGCTCAGTGGTTAAGAGTACCGACTGCACTTCCAGAGATCCTGAGTTCAAATCCCATCAACCACATGGTGGCTCACAACCATCCATAACAAGATCTGATACCCTCTTCTAGAGTGTCTGAAGACAGCTACAGTGTACTTACATATAATAATAAATAAAATAAATCTTTAAAAAAAAATCAATGTCTAAGAGCAGGGCCTGTGAGACTCCCCGCTCCGTGTTAATATGTCTATTGACATTGCTTGGTCTTGTTTATGCAGGAATTTCCACGCGACATAGTCTCACAACAGACCTGCAGGTCCTCTGCCTCTTACGCTGCTTCTGTCCCCTCTCCCTTGGTGTTCCCTGAGACGGAAGTGTAGAGGTTGTGCTGAAGCTGTGTCTGTTTGGGCCAGGGACCCCACGGTCTGTCAATTGCGCCCAGTTGTGGGCTTCTCTAAAAGTTTTCAATGCTGTAGCTAGAAGCCTTTCTGAGTTGGAGGCGAGAGCTACTTACCTGGTGGGTGTGAAAGGGTAAGTTTAGGAATTATGCTGCTCTAGTAAAGTGACATTAATAGGTTCTCTAAGGTCATGACCTCACTAACTCTAGGCTGTTGTCTGGGTTTCCAGTACCAGGTATGATTTCCTTTCTATTGAGAGGGCCTTATGTCTAATCAGACAGCTGTAGGTTCCTATCCTACATGATAGGAATTTCACAATTTCACCTTTAGAGGTATCTTGCAGTTTATCCAATAGGGTGGTTAGCCTTGAAATCATATATATACAAAAAACAAAAAAAATGGACTCAGTGAGTTGTATTTATATATTTGCATCTATTTGTTTATCTATTTCATCATCTTTCTGTCTATCTGTCTATCTATCTATCAATCATCTGTCTGTCTATTGTTTATCTGCCTATATGATAAAAATCAGATAAAAAGTTATTTATCATCTGTCTGTCTCTCTAACCTTTATCTACCTATGTGATATAATCAGATAAAATGTCATCTATCAAAATGGTTTTTTTTTTTTTTTTTTTTTTTTTGGTTTTTCGAGACAGGGTTTCTCTGTATAGCCTTGGCTGTCCTGGAACTCACTTTGTAGACCAGGCTAGCTTCGAACTCAGAAATCCTCCTGCCTCTGCCTCCCAAGTGCTGGGATTAAAGGCGTGCGCCACCACCGCCTGGCTTTATCAAAATGTTTATAATTCCACTTTCAATCAACTTAGGAATATTTTTAGGCCTACCATTTTATCTGTATAATTTTCCATGATAATCTTCAACTTTAACATGTTTTTCTGTATATTTTTTCAATTTTATCAGAAATATTTTTCATGTAAATCTTCAATTCTACCATAAAATGTTTCTACTTCCTTTTTCAATTAATTTAGCAATGTTTTTTATGTTTACCATTTTACTCTTTAGTTTTCCTTGAAAATTGTCAATTTTAACGTGTTTTTTTCTATATATTTCTTCAATTTTGTCAGAAATATTTTCCATGTAAATCTTCATTTTATCATTAAATGCTTTTACTTCCTTTTTCAATAAAAAAATAATGAAAAAAAGTCATCTATCATCTGTCTGTCTGTCTCTATCATTTACCTACCTATATGATAGTTACAATCAGGTAAAAGGTTTGAGAGAGAGAAAGAACATGGAAAAGGCTGAAGGGAGGAGACATGGGAGGGATTGGAAGCAAGGAAAGGAGAGAAATTATGAAATTATATTTTAATTAAAAAATATATTAAATAGTTTTTTAAAAGACAAAAACTCCTTTTAGAAATTTTTAAAGTAGAGACTGAGCCTTCGAGTCACAACTTACATGAGGCAAGCAGGTGTTTTAGCCACAGCGTTCTAGAGGCTTAAAACCAACAGAATGAATATACATTAACAAAAGTGACTTACTAAATCTTTCACATGATATTGGCTGTCTATATGATGGAGAGACTTGGGACATGGTAGCTGCCAGGTCCAGGAGGCTGACCGCCTCAGCATCCTCAACCTGACCCCGAAGGCCTGGACAATTTCTGCAGTCTACATCGGAAGGCTGGAGAAGCTGGGTTCTGATGGCAGTGAAGCAGCAGCAACAAATCAATAGGTAGATGCACGGACCATCAAGAAGCAAAGGCAAGCAAGCTAACAGCACTGCTCTTTAATGGAACCTCTCACCGTATCCGGGCTGATACAGTGAGAGGTACTGAGGTGCTGTCTGCACTGGGTAGGGTCTTCCCTCTTAGTTAACCTTTCCTGGAAACACTCTCACAGACCAGAGCAGAAGCAAGCTTCTTAGTTGACCACAGATCCCGTCAAATTGACCATCAAGATTGGCCGTCCCATCAGGGCACTGGGTATGATGAATACAAGGGAAGGGACAATAGAGGTATATATTCATGTAAATTATGTCAAAAAGTGTATATGTGAGAATCAAAGAGGTCTGGGCCCCATCTTGTGTAATTACTGTGGAAAACCTTAAAGATAAAATGTTAGAGGATTTTATCAGAAATCAGGAAAATCCAGCTTAGTAGAATATGTGCTCCCAGAAAAGGTTGGAAGCAGACGCTACCTCTGTAATGCTTGGAGGCCTTTTTGAAACATGGCTGTTTTACAGTTGCCACGTACCATGCCTGAGACAGTTCAAATCCATTGTCATATATGCACATGTTGTCTCCCAGGGGCCACTGTTTCGTTTTGTATGCTGCTTTAAGATCAAAATGATTAGGAGCTGAAGGGATTTGCAGCCCCATAGAAGGAACAACAATATGAACCAACCAGTACCCACAGAGCTCCCAGGGACTAAACCACCAACCAAAGAGTACACATGGAGGGACCCATGGCTCCAGCTGCATATGTAGCAGAGGATAGCCTGGTCGGACATCAAAGGGAGGAGAGGCCCTTGGTCCTGAGGAGGCTCGATGCCCCAATGTAGGGGAATGCCAGGACAGGGAAGCAGGAGTGGGAGGGTTAGTGAGCAGGGGATTGGGGGATGGGATGGGGGTTCTCAGAGGGGAAACCGGAAAGGAGATAACATTTGAAATGTAAATAAAGAAAATATCTAATAAAAAAAATCAAAAGGATTTTAGTACTTGTTTTCACATAAAAACAGAGAAAGAGGCACTATAGCAATGGTTCTCAACCTGTAGGTCGCGACCCCCTCCAGGCCAAATGACCTGTTTGTTCACAGGAGCCGCATATCAGATACACTGCATATCAGTTATTTCCATCAAGGTTCATAACAACAGTAAAAATAAAGGTATGAAGGAGCGATGTCAATTTTATGGCTGGGGGTCGCCCACGACGTGAGGATCTGTATTAAAGGGTCGTAGCATGGGGAAGGTTGAGAACCACATCTCCACTGCTCACACAGGTCTACATCTCTGTCGCTCCAAACCCTGTGCACTAGGCTTTACTGTCCCCATGCTGCACACACAGTGAGAAGCAGAGGCTCAGCGAAACCAGCTGCTTCTGATCAGGTAACTAGGGGACGTCTTCTGTGTGCCACCATTCGTATTTAAAAACAGTAACATATTGCCGAAAGCATTGTCAAGGGAGGCTCTTACTAGAGAGCCCACTGGAAACCTATCAGCAACTTACTAGAAGCTTGTGATATTTCTTCACCCAAGCATTGGTCTGTGTGCTAGGATTCAAAGTCTTTGCATGCCATACCTTTCTGAAAGAAAGCGCTCGTCAGAGTTCCTTATCTGTGAATATTCTTTGTGATTAGGATGGTCACCATTGGTGCCACCACCATTGTCTCTGGTAATATCACACTGTCAAGTTTACTCAGACACCCATAAGACATTGAGAAAAGTCCTCACCGGGCAACTTTTTTTTAATTAAATTTAATTTTTTACTTATTCGCTTAACATCTCACTCACTGACCCCCTCTTGATCATGATCCTTCCTCCTCCCCCTTCCCACTCACCTCTGAGGGGATGGGGATCCCCTGGGGTTTCTCCTCTTTCCTGCTTTAAATCTCAGTGAGATTTGGCTCTTTCTCTCCCACTGAGACCAGACAAGGCAGCCCAGCTAGAAGAACATATCTCACAGACAGGCAACAGGTTTTGGGATAGCCCCCACTCCAGTTGTTCTCGACCCACATGAAGACCAAGTTGCACATCTGCTACATATGAGTGGGGAGGCCTGATCTTACAAACAAAAAGTAAATCTATATGCCGCGGTCTCCACGGCTCAGCCAGACACACATTTATTCCTCCAGCATCACCCCATCTCATGTATATTTACTGGCATTCAACAGCAATGAGCATGGAGTGAGGTCTTCCAGGCCACAAAAAGCTGAAACTTAAAGGATACAAGGAAAGGAGAACATGTTGATGAATACAATGAACCCCAAGGTATACATTGCTATTTTCATTCAATTAGGACAGAGAAGGATAGAGATATGAAGTCAGTTTATGCCTGAAGAATTAGCAGATAAAAGACCCTGCAAAAGGGGAAGGAGAAGAAGCCGAGGGGACCATAATGTGTAGCTTCATGCCTTTGCTTCAAAGCATCTCTTAGAAGGCTCCCTGTGCTCACAATCCACCTCGCCACCCTTCTAAGGAGAATGTTGCATTGTGTTTAATTCTGAAGTAATAGCCATGCCTTTCTTTAGAAGCTCATCTCCAGATCCTAGCTCTAGATTTATTATGTACCTCCTCACTTGTCGACACGTGGTTCAGCATGTTTATCTTCATTAATGGCTTTAAATTATAAATACCTTGAGGCCAAGACCTAACTACCTTGCTTACTACTGCAGAAGGCAATCGGCGCATAGCTTCTAAACAAATAACAAATATCATTTGATGCGGCTTGTGAAAAGTAGGAGTGTTTGCCCCTTGGTTATATCTCAAAGGTTGAGATGTAATGCTGTTATTTAAATCTCCTTGGACTAAGGGTGCAAACTATGAACAAAACAAAACAAAACAAAAAACCGAACAAACAAATAAACAAACAGAAACCTAAGGAAAGTGCAAGAAGAAAGAGGCTCTGATAGATCCCAGATGGTGTAGACAAGTGGTGTTGTGACCCAGATTTCTTCTGAGTACGAAACACAGAATATTAAAAATTATTTTAATCTCTTGAGCTGGCAAGGTAAGGATGGACTTTGTCTATCTAAAGCATTTTTCCTTCCCAGCATCTTTGATGCTGATATGTTGTGCTTTCTGAAGAGTGGACAGTTCTGTTTATTCTTTTGAAATTCTCTTTCTTGGTGATCGAGTCTTTCTTTCTTTTTTTTCCCGTTTGGAATGTCCCTGAATGTCATCTGAATATTGCAAGAAATGATTTTTTTAAAGAATGTATTAATACAGTGTTTCTACATTATCCAGACTCTAGTGACACCTTGGTAGAGGAATACACTTAGATTTCTGACAAACTACTGGAGTTGAATCTATCTGACATGATCAGAGGAACTCAGCTACCAACATGGTCATATCAGAGAGGAGAAGTTTAATGAGGGTGGTGAAGCAAGGTGATGTGTTTCCAGAGATCCTTTCATTGTCATGAGTTTGTTAAAGCACAATGTAAGTAACGGTCCTAAGCAGGGCTTTTGGGGAGAGCTCACATAGGCTATATTAACTGTGACAAAAGCCACATGGTGGCCTTGACATGAAGTATTCTGGAAACCATCCACATTTTTTTCTCCTTCATTTGTTCTATTTTTCTTCAGATTGCTATCTTTTAGATTAATTAATATTAGATTAATTAATTAATTAATTAGATTAATTAGCATCGGAACTAACCCTTGGTGATGAAAGAAATAAATGGTTTAAGATCATTTAAATGGAGTGTCAGAGTGTAAAAATTCGTCTATTTCAGCATATTCCATTGTTGTGAGTTTTAGAGGAGAGATGTATAAAAACATTTTTTTAAATATTTATTTATTTATTTATTGTAAGTATACTGTAGCTGTCTTCAGACACACCAGAAGAGGGCATCAGATCTCATTACAGATGGTTGTGAGCCACCATGTGGTTGCTGGGATTTGAACTCAGGATCTTTGGAAGAGCAGTCAGTGCTCTTAGCCGCTGAGCCATCTCTCCAGCCTGTGTAATAGCATTTTGAGTTGACCATCTTACCATAAGTCTGGCCTGTTTCATTGACTGAGGAGGCATTTAGGGATTCGTGTTAAGCATAATACTTGACCCTTTCTCAGTATTCAGCCTTATTTTAAATTAGAAGTTAACTTATTGACTATTCCATGAACCAAGATTATAGTTTAATTAATAAACTCAGGAAGAAAACCAGGAGCTTCTGTAATTGACTAAAACACCGATTAGCATCACTGAATTTAGCAGAGACTGTGAGGATCAAATTATGTAGTGAAACTGAAATACAGGCATGAGTATACGTGACTTATGACAAGGAGTGTAACTGGCCAAGACTCACAAGTATTTTTGATCACACAGCAAGGGAAAAAAAAAATAAGAGAATGAGAGAAGATAAAATCCAGAAGGTCATTTAGTCTGTCTACAAAATGAAATTACTGTTGAAAGGAATATTGTACTAAAACACTGGAAAATAAATTCATGACTTGAACAGCCACAGTTTATTCCTAGAAGATTCCATGAATTTATTAGGACTCATCGCTTCTGAAAACTCAGAGCTTAATTACACAAAATTATTACAAAGAGACAACTCGAGGTTTTACTTTTTGTCAGAAAAATAAGCGCTTGGCTGTATGGTTCAGCATCTTCCACAAAATGAACTAGAAACAGTTTTTCCCCCTCTGTATTCTTAGACAATTCCTGTACTCGTTCTATCTTTGCGTGCAGAAAATACATGACGGGAAAATACAAACACGAGGATGGTCTTCAGTAATAGTTCTTAACCTGGGTCACGACCCACCGCGGGTGGTGGTGGGGGAGTCGAATGACCCTCTCACAAGGATCACCTAAGTAGATTGGAAAACACAGATATTTACATTACGATTTGTAACAGTAACAAAATTACAGTTAGAAGTGGTAGTAAAAATAATTATATGGTTGAGG
Organism: Tokudaia tokunoshimensis; assembly: GCA_036184795.1. Taxonomy (NCBI): domain Eukaryota; kingdom Metazoa; phylum Chordata; class Mammalia; order Rodentia; family Muridae; genus Tokudaia; species Tokudaia tokunoshimensis. Next base: position 41,738,742 of record BTHU01000007.1, read on the forward strand.
TCACCACAACATGAGGAACTGTATCAAGGGGTCACAGCGTTAGTAAGGTGGAGAACCACTGGTCTACACTCCCCTACCCCTAACCCCACCCTCAGAACTGACACAATATTTGTCATGGTATTAAATCTCTGGTCAAACCTAATCCATAACTTCTACTAGGGGTATAATGGATCTTAAAGATGAAATTATTTACCCTTTACCCGTTCTTCAGTAAAAGAAAGCACAAAAGTTCAAGCCTATTCCATTTAAACTTCACAGCTCAAAACGAAGAAAAGTCAGTGGTTGGGATGGCTCTACACTTCCCAAAGTCTTCAACTGAGCCAAGACTGGTGAGAGGCAGGGACCTTGGAGCTGTCCGTGGTCCTGATCCCTCGTGCACTGCACTTTGACCCTCAGTTGCCCTCTCGGTATCAGAGTCACCCTTGGAAACAGCAACCATCTTCATTTCAGTATCCTTCAGAAATGCTGAGAACTCCTGCTTGATGTTTCAGAACAGCTGAAGAGTTTTTCATAGACAACACAGAGGTAGGAAATCTTCGTAGGTACAGTTTTCTCTGTCTCTTGTTCTGTTGCCATCCAGGATTGGGAGCCTGGCACCCACCATTTCATTTAAGAGCTTGTGTTGAGAAACTTGGAGAAATTTAAGATAGTTACTTTCTCCCTCAAGGCTGCATCAGCTTACTTCCATCTTAAATTTATTTTTCATATTCATCTCCTTGGTTATGAAAGAACTCATGATTTATTACTGCTGAACCACATACTTTCAGAATGGCTAGTGGTGATTGTATGTGTGTGGAGACAACATTTATATAAAAGGTTTTGGTAGCCGTAGCATGGGCAATACTTATCACACATATACTTTTAATTTATAATCAATCCTGACAAATTTGCAAAAGGACAAAACCCACTGAATATTGGCGTTATTTACTCTGACTACCCAAAGTTCTTGCTACAATGCTTTATTTTACGTCAAAGTAGAGGAGACCTGAGAACGACACCTGATCACTTAAATACATCCAATTATTCTAGGGAAATTAATAAATATCATCTATAAATTTTATTTATTTATTCAATACAGGTTTTAATATAGACCATGAGGACCTAGAACTCATTATGTATCTGAGAATAACTCAAAAACAATTTAATTAAAATTTTAATTTAAAAAAATCAGGTTTCATGATAACATTTATTCTTCAAAGAATTTGTTTTTCTTTCATATCTTTTCTTTGTCTGTGTATTTCTCCCTTCTTCCTCATTCCTTCTCCCCCAGTCTGTGCTCTCCCGAGCTCAGTAGCTGAGGCTAACTTTGAATTTCTGATCATCCTGCTGCCACCTCCCTAGTACTGGGATTGCAGATACGAAACACAACACTTGGCTTTATTTCCCCCCCCAGGTTCTTTTTTTTTTTTAATTTACATTCCAAATCACTTCCCCTTTCCCGTTTCCTCCCTCCCCGAAAGTCCCATAAGCCCCCATCCCTCCCTCTTTTCTCCATTCAACCCCCTCTCATAACTCTGTCCTGGCGTTCCCCTACATCCAGTCTTTCCAGGACCCGGGGTCTCTCCTTCCATCTTCTTAGAAATCTATTGATATGCGGATTGTGTCTAGGGTATTCCGAGATTCTGGGTCAATATCCCCTTATCAGTGACTGCATACCATGTGTGTTCTTTTGTGATTGGGTTACCTCCCTAAGGATGATATTTTCAAGAACTGACCATTTGCCTAGGAATTTCGTGAATTCATTGTTTTTAATTGCAGAGTAGTATTCCATTGTGTAGATATACCACATCTTCTGAATCCATTCCTCCATTGAGGGACATCTGGGTTCTTTCCAGCTTCTGGCTATTATAAATAAGACTGCTATGAACATAGTGGAGCATGTGTCCTTATTGCATGCAGGTGAAGTCTCTGGGTATATGCCCAGGAGTGGTATAGCCGGATCCTCCGGGAGTGTCATGCCCAGTTTTCTGAGGAACCGCCAGACTGCTTTCCAGAGTGGTTGTACCAGCCTGCAATTCCACCAGCAGTGGAGGAGTGTTCCTCTTTCTCCGCATCCTCGCCAACAACTGCTGTCTCCTGTGTTTTTGATCTTAGCCATCCTGACTGGTGTGAGATGGAATCTCAGGGTTGTTTTGATTTGCATTTCCCTAATGACTAAGGATGATGAACATCTCTTTAGGTGCTTCTCAGCCATTAGATATTCTTCAGGTGAGAACTCTTTGTTTAGCTCAGTACCCCATTTTTTAATAGGGTTATTTGGCTCTCTGGAGTTTAACTTCTTGAGTTCTTTGTATATATTGGATATTAGCCCTCTGTCAGATGTAAGGTTGGTAAAGATCATTTCCCAGTTAGTTGGTTGCCGCTTTGTCTTTTTGACAGTGTCTTTTGCCTTGCAAAAACTTTGTAATTTAATGAGGTCCCATTTGTCAATTCTTGATCTTAGAGCATAAGCTATTGGAGTTCTGTTCAGGAAATTCTCCCCTGTGCCCATATGTTCAAGGTTCTTCCCTAGTTTCCCTTCTATTAGTTTCAGTGTGTCTGGTTTTATGTGGAGATCTTTGATCCACTTAGAATTGAGCTTAGTGCAAGGAGATAAGGATGGGTCAATTTGCATTCTTCTGCATGTTGACCTCCAGCTGAGCCAGCACCATTTGTTGAAAAGGCTATCTTTTTTCCACTGGATGGTTTTAGCTCCTTTGTCAAAGATCAAGTGACCATAGGAGTGTGGATTCATTTCTGGGTCTTCAATTCTGTTCCATTGATCTACATGTCTGTTACTGTACCAATACCATGCAGTTTTTAACACTATTGCTCTGTAGTACAGCTTGAGGTCCGGGAAACTGATTCCCCCAGAGGTTCTTTTACTCTTGAGAATAGTTTTAGCTATTCTGGGTTTTCTGTTATTCCAGATGAATTTTTGAATTGCTCTTTCTAACTCTATGAAGAATTGAGTTGGGATTTTGATGGGGATTGCATTGAATCTGTGTATTACTTTTGGTAAGATGCTCATTTTTACTATATTAATCCTGCCAATCCATGAGCATGGCAGATTTTTCCATCTTCTGAGGTCTTCTTCAATTTCTTTCTTCAGAGACTTGAAGTTCTTGTCATACAGATCTTTCACTTGTTTGGTTAGAGTCACGCCAAGATACTTAATATGGTTTGTGGCTATCGTGAAGGGTATTATTTCTCTTACTTCTTTCTCAGCCTGCTTATCCTTTGAGTATAGGAAGGCTTCTGACTTGCTTGAGTTGATTTTATATCCGGCCACTTTGCTGAAGTCGTTTATCAGCTGTAGGAGTTCTCTGGTGGAGTTCTTTGGGTCGCTTATGTATACTATCATATCGTCTGCAAATAGTGATAGTTTGACTTCTTCCTTTCCAATTTGTATCCCTTTGACCTCTTTTTGTTGTCTAATTGCTCTAGCTAGAACTTCAAGTACTATATTGAAAAGATATGGAGAGAGCGGGCAGCCTTGTCTAGTCCCTGATTTTAACACTTGGCTTTATAAGTCTTTCTTCTGAAGTAATAAATTCTCAAAACCTCTGATATTCATGTAATAAATATGATGGTCCATAATCAGACATGTTTTTATTCTGAAGATTTACATTATAATTAAAATATTATAAGTCATGTGGCTGATTTTCCCAAAGCATTTTTTTAAAAAAAAATCCAGTAAATTGATTCTTAAATAATGTACCTTCTGACCTGCTTAGTATTCAAAACCCAAAACTGAAATTCTGCCGCCCACTCTGCAGCCTATTGATTTGAGAACTGCAGCTGCAGAAATTAAACTGTATTGTTAGCACAGAGCCTTCAGCTGAGAAAGCAATTTCAGATTGGTTTCTCCTCTAGCCCAGGCTTAGTATTAAGTAAATATGTGCCTCTAAGTGTCTCAGGCAGATCATTACCCAAAGTGGTGTGTAGAACTTTGCAGGTGCAGCTCCAAGGCACTAAAAGCCATTTTGGTGATTCACCTTCCTAACCGGTGGCTAAAGGTCATTATGAAATGGAATGAGCAGGTATCCCCAGAGCCACGGAAGTACATCTTAGTTAGGCTGCTTTTTGTTATCTTAGATGGTGCCCACATAGAATAAGATGGCCACAGATCCTGTCCTTAATGAGTACCTGGTCCAAAAGGAAGAGAGGCAGGCATCACAGAGTAACACGTGATGCACATGAGATGCCCAAGCTCTCTCTCTCTCTCTCTCTCTCTCTCTCTCTCTCTCTCTCTGTGTGTGTTTGTCTGTCTGTCTCTCTCATTGTCTTTGTCTCTGTGTGTCTGTGTGTCTGTGTGTCTGTCTGTCTGTCTCTCTCTCTCTCTCTCTGTATGTATGTATGTTGTAGCAGGGTTAGCCTTAGGAAGGGGGAAGGCATCCCAGAGGAAATGAGGCAGCAACAGATGAGAACAAAGTCTTTGCTTTATTTATTTATTTTTAATAGCAGGTTCAATTTCCTGGTTCAAGAAATAGCTCCTAGTCTCTAAAAATAATAAAATAATATTCCTCCTGCTGGCATAAACACTAACTGAAGTGGTGGAAATAATAACCCATCATTTTATAGACATTCTGAAAGATGAGGGGAGAAAGATGATGAATGGAAGAATAAAATGAAGAGCTGTGAATTTTCAGTAAGAAAAAAACCCAGTAAAGATATCACCTATTTTCATTTCAGATCTATAGACAGGTACTTTGGAATGTCTTGGAAATGAAAACAATGGCTTTTCATGAATACCTTGTCTTCTTTAGAATATCGTGCCTTTCAAAGTTATGCTTTGAAAAAGGGAGAAGAAAACACATAGAAATTTGTCTCAGAAATCAATAAAAACTGGTGTAGTTTGATAGCATGCCAATTTAAACACACATCTGAATTCAATCAGACTTTGTTTCTTCATAGAGGAAGCCATAGCAGTTATTCTCAGCAAAGATAAATGTCTACCCCAAAACCTTTAAGATGCGAAGTTCCCTACCGTGAGGTACTTTTGTCATGAAGAGATAATGCTGAGGGGTTTGAGTGGATCTATTTGTAAAAACCATTTCTATCAATTGACAGTGAAGAATGAGAAATGCTGGTATGTGCTGTGTACAGCTTCTATGTGACAGAAAATGGCTGTCTACAACTTGGTCATGTACTTGAAAGAAAGGAGAAGCCAATGTGGATAATTCTGGTCACGTAGACTTGAGGAGCTGTGGTGTTGGGGACGCTAATCTCACACTTGGGAATGGGAGAAATGAGAGTCCTTGTGCTCTCACAAGCCAGGAACAACACTGAAGTGCAAGAAAGTTCAGGTGTACCTCTGTCTCCTAAAGAGCCCCCACAGGCCACACTGTCACATATACCCATCTGTAAAACAATGTACCCACCCTCCCCACCATAACAAGTCATAGTTATTCTTCAATTCTCACACTCTAGGCTTCAGTCATGATGGAATTCTTGCATTATTTCAGAACATCCCTGTACCAGACGGACACTAGTCTCTACCATCTTCTTCCATGCAATGGAATCTTATGGGATGTAGCATTACATTATTGCTAAGAAAGTAAACATATGAACTATGACTGGCTTCATATTTTAGTCATGCTTAGACATCAGAGTTAAACAGTTAAATAATGTACTTCCCCAATAACTCTTATTCTACCAAGGAACAAGCTAAAGATCTGGACTAGGAGCTCAAGTAATCATCCAGAGGTCATATACTATGTGACCCTGTGTGAGGCATGGAACTTATTTCAAGTCTCTTTAGCTACGAATAAGAACATGCCTATCTCAAAGGGCTGTCATGAAAATGAACTACTAGAATTTATATTAAATTCCTCAGCATGGAACAGATACTCCATAAAGGCTAACTACCCACAATCCTCCCCAAGTAAGTCTACAGTGGTGGTCCAAGATCTGTCAATGGATAGCAGGGACATGTGCGCTCTCTTCCTATACATATCATGATAGGGATGCCGGGAAGCTGAAGGAGATGGTCACGATGCTGCAGTGCATCGCTAAGAGGTGAGCATCCCGTATGGTAACATTGTAGCTGTGTACGGTTCCCCTCTCCAGCCTCTCCAGTATCCATTCCTCTGGGATGATGTCATGGCTTTGAGTGGTACTAAGGGACACATGGAGGAGAATTGTTCACAGGACTGACATCAAGCATCCCATCAGACCTGCACTCCAGTACAGGAAGTGTGATGATGTCATGGCTTTGAGTGGTACTAAGGGACACATGGAAGAGAATTGTTCACAGAACTGACGTCAAGCATCCCATCAGACCTGCACTCCAGTACAGGAAGTGTGACTGTGACTTTAAGATGAGCTATGTGCTCACACTCTCTGGGCTTATACATTGCAGTTTGAAGCTGCTAATAGCCACCCTGCTGGCTATGAGAGTGTAGGAGACAATACAACATGGTATGAGCAGAGCAGAGACATGGAGCAAGGCAGTGTCCTGAAGACACCCCTCTGGTCTATGTTGAAGCCAATATGATCCTATGAGCTTGTTTTCTTTCTTGTTTTATTTTTTTGTGTGAGCTAATAAATTCTCTCTGTGTGTGTACATACATATGCATTTGTGTCTGTGTGTGTGTATGTTTGTGCATGCATGTGTATGTCCATTCATGTGTGTGCATGAGTGTATGTGTCCATGCATATTTGTTTCCATGCATATATGTGTCCATGCATGTGTGTGCATGTGTGTGTTCATGTGAATGTGGTGTGTGTGTGTGTATGTGTATATCTGTGTGTATCCATGTATGTGTGTGTATGTGTGTGTGATATTTGTATATGTGTGTGTGCATGTGTGTATCCATGTGTGTGTCCATTCATGTGTGTGTGGTGTGTATGTGTGTATGTTGTCCATGTGTGTGTGGTATGTGTGTATGTGTACATGGGTATCCATGTATGTGTATATGTGTATCTGTCTGTGTATGTATATGTGTATATGTATATGTGTGTCCATGTTTGTGTGAATTTGTTTGTATGTGTGTGTGCTTGTGTGTATTTATGTTTGTGTGTATTTGTTTGTATGTGTGTGTATGTGTATCCATGTTTGTGTGCCCATTCATGTGTATACATGTGTGTGTCTATGTGTGTGTTGTGCATGAGTATATCCATGTGTATGCATGTGTGTGTCCATGTGTGTATGTGTGTGAGCATACATGTGTCCATGTGTGTGCATGTGTGTGTGCTTGCGTCTGCAGTATTCAGTTCCTTTCTTGTTTTGAGTCCCTCTGGGCTAGGGTATATGTCACTTGAAACCCCTAAATATCTAAGAGACCCTAAACAAAACACCAAGTCCCCACTTGAAGGATTTGATTATTGAGACAAGAATAATTTCCTTACCTAATTCTCTTCCTGGGGCTTCACAGAATCAAGACTATGACACACATTTCCTGCTGCTTCATCTGCAAGGTTCTATGCCAGGAAATCAGACACAGCTGAAAATGTACAGAACTCCCTTGATTCCCAGCATATATATCACTTCTATCTAGAATGTGTCTAGTCATCCCTGGCTTGCCTTTTTAGTTAGTCATTTAACAATCAAAAGCCACTTCCTACAGGTTTTATGTTTCCCACTACATCTTTGGTTATACTTAGTAAAAGTCAGCTTATAAGCAGATTAACGTCAGATTCGTTTTCTGTCTTCTTTGTAAACAGCACAGTGGCTGAGTGGTAGAGTGGAGGAGATAAGGATCCCAGATCTGTAGAGCTGCCCTGAGATTCGTAAGACTGCAGCCATGGATAGTGTAGAAACTCTAACTCTCACAGCTGTACAAGTCCCACCCACAGAAACATCTGCTTCAGCAAGACTCCCTCAGTCCATGCACATAGAACTACGTTCAGATCAGGTTCCCAGAACTCTTAACGAAAGGTCTTAGGGAAGTATCTTCCTGTGAAGAGAATTATAGAATTATAGTTGAACTTTCAAACGAGGAAGCCTATGATTTCTAACTGTGACTTCTAACTGTGACTTCTAAACGACGATCTCACTACCATCTCCAAGGAAGGACGAGAAATTTCTCTTTCGCTGAGTATTGTCTGCCTCTGATAATACAAGGACTCTGTTATTATAGGGCAGCGTGAGAGTATATGTTGGCTGGTCAAAGACCCAAAGATTTCAGGCTCAAGTACTATACAGGAGGTGGGAGGTACCTAGTCTAGGACATAGTCATGTAAATTAAGGTGCTTCAGGGGCTCAGTTCTCTAAGTATGAGATGGTGCTGCTGAGATTACTCATTGACACTGCTAGCCAAAGCCATCATGGAATCTTACCCTTTTCTGTAATAGACAGAACCCTTGTATTGTCAGGGCCAGGAAAATGCTCGGCTGAAAACAAGATTCTTCTTCTTCTTTTGAGATGGCAGTGAGATCAGGGTTTAGAAATCACGGATAGGAGATGTGCCTTCTGCAGTTCAGCTCCTTGCTTTGCCCTTTCACCTACATCATAAATGTGACAACTGGAACTGTACTGGTCATTCTGTAGCCATAAAATGATCAGGAGGCCGGTGAACAGAGAAAGGTAAGGAGTCTGGACATCAGGTGCCATACCTTTGACTTGTTTTATAAGTAAGAAGAAAATATCTACTGCTTAATTCTTATCTTCTCTCTCCTTTATCAGCAAGCAGTGTAATTGCAATATAAAAATCAATATGTGCATTAAATATTCATATGTATGTATTATGATCCCTTTATACGATTCACAAGATTTGTTCATAAAGTAAATAAACATTGGTTCAGAGGAAAACACTCACTTTAGTTCAATTGTCTACTCCCATGTATAGTTGGCAAATATTTTTAAATCATCATACTCCATATATGAATGTCTTAACCTGGCTTCTTGCCTTGCTTCTCCACAAATGTCAGCTCTGGTCATCCAAATGTAGACACCTGTGCTGTGCATAATCCTAGTGACCTTCCACACAGGAAGTCCTTAGCTCGTCTATCCATATCCACTCAGCTTTCAAAGTTCCTCAGATTTCTTCCAACTCTGGAAACTTCTCCCATCCTAGAGCTATGCAATTCTTACTAACCTAAGTTGTCAGTTGTTGACTTCACTATCTGGTCTGGAAAATTTTCTTCATGTTTTACGTTCTGATGTTTAATATGTAGAAACTTTTATTATTTGTACTCAGTCATGGTTTTTCTGAGATTTGTGAACCATAGTTAAGAAAGTCTAAAAGAGGTCATTGTTTACAAGGCCACTAGGAATATGCTCAGACTCAACATAGCCCAAAGTTCCAGGCCTCTTCCCCAATTTCATAGAATATGACACCAGAACATGACATAGAGAACAATTCTAATTTTTTTGTGGAATTAAAATTGTTTTGTTTGGTAAAAATCAGGACTCCAGAATAGAAAATGTCCGAACAGATATTTAATCAAGAGTTCTCATCTCACTCAAAGTCCTTACCCAATGAACCTCATGTCCTGGGACAAAAGAACAATCCAACTGGAAAGAACACATAGCTAGCCAGGAACACAGTGGAAAAACACAAGGCTGGACAAGAACCATCTCCAAGTTCTCTGTCTACTTCACTGACTGAAGAATCTGTTCAATTTCATCTTAAGAAGCATTTTGGTTTGACACCAGTGTGTTTCTCTTTACCTGTTAAAAGCAAAGGTCAGAGTACTATATCAGTAGCTTATATGTGCATATTATAGGCATATATGCATATTTCAAATGTTTTCTTAGACTGTCTGATACACAATGATCATTTCCACCTATCATTTATCTGGAAAGGGATGCTTGAGTTAAGTCAGAGATTAAGTGCAAAGTTTGATCTAATCTTGGATACTTCTTTTCATTCCTTGAAGTAGAACTTTTTCATGAAAGAGTGAGTCGAGGATATGTATGTGCCAGGTCCAATCACTAGACTTAAACCCGCAAGACGTGTGTATTGAAAGCCACAATATGACAGTGACAGGGTTTGAAATTAGAATGTACAACAACAAAATCAAATAGAGAATGTACACATTTGAGCATTAAAGGATGTTGCTAGTAAATTAAAATGTAATCATTAACATTCAATGAGTGTTTTCGGTTATATAATAGTCAGTTGTTAATAAAAGTCTAATGCCAAAGTAACTTTATTATACAATGAATGTGTGTTTGTGATAGAAAAAAAAAATCTAAAAACTATCGACAAAGAAAGGAAATAAAAATCAGTTGAAAGTCATGCAAGTCACTAGCTTAAAGAGAAGAGCAATCATTGATATCTGGAGTTATAACCATGCTGCTCGCAAGGTGACAGGGATCCTTCCTGTTCACCTAGGGTTCAGTTGACAAAAAGGGTGAAAAATTCTTTACATTTTTACTCCAACAGCTGGGCAGGCTTTGTCTTAAAGGTTTGCTTGGAATTGCCATGACAGCATCCCGAGCCCTGTCCCCCACTGCTGGCCAGGAGATGCCAGGGAAAGGCTAAAGCATGCCCGCCTGTTAGGCATACGCTGTGTGACTCCTTTCTCTAGCACATAGGTGAGCAGAGCAAGTGCTTTTTCTACCACGAAGCCCACCTAGAGGATTGCATCCAATAGAGATGTCTGTGAAGGTGGATGCCTGCATCCTGTTCTCCAGTTCATTCTAGCTCAGGAACAGACTCCATAAGTATATGTTATATAGGAATGTGCATCCTATTGGTTAAGAGAGCTCGTCAGAAGGCACAGGTGGGTAGAAAGTATGTTATGCGATTTATAGAAGGCAAACAACAACGACCAACCTATCCTAGAACACCAGTGATTTCCAGCCACAATAGATTGAAAAATTCCATCTAAATACACTAGAGCAAAACTGGAAGAGATCCACATGCAATAAGGCTTTCAAAAAAAGCAAATGAAGAGTGAGATTAGCTTCATATACCATCCGTTACATTGGCAAACAACTCGTGAATAATATCAAGCCAGATGACAGGGAAATGAGTTGGAGACATTGAGAAAGATAGCCCTGTGCACATAAGAAAATGACCTCCGGGAACAAAGAGAGAGGAGCGGCATTTTTGTTAAAAACAAAACAATAACCGGAGAGAGTATGAACTGAAGATCCTCAATGAAAACTCCATAAAGGTATCAGAGGGAAGGAGAGGAATCCCAGAGGGAAGGTCTGACATACAGAGGGAGGTGAAGGGTGAGAACTGTCCAATGTGGGCTTCGTCTACTATTGTATCTTATAAACAACGGCATCATATTTAAGGGGGGATTAATAAAGCTATGGCATTAAAATGTGTGAAAAATGAGAATGCTATGGGATAGGGGCCAAGTGAAACGATGTTTGGTGTCAACAGTGAAGGAAATGTATCAACTCTATGTTTTTAAACTTCAGAGTACTTATGCTGGTCCACTGTGGCATTAATAACTAAATTAATAGAAATAGCAAATGGGCTTATGAAATTACAGAAGAGAAAGGTAGTAAAATGAATCAAGGCAGAGAGAGAAAGAGCAGGCAGGATACTTTGAGAAATACAAAGATCATTCAAATATGGTAGGGTGCATCTTTAATCAGAACTTGGGAAACTGAGGCAGGAGGATTGCCACGAGTAAAGACCAGCCTGGGTTAGAGAGTGTGACCCTGTCTCAACAACAACAGAAAGAATAATATAATCTATAATAATTATAGATAATTAAATATATCAATAGATAATCTAAAAAAATGGACAAAGATGGCCTAGAACACTTTGGAGCTGCTTACAGTTTACTAGGAATACAGTCAAATCATAAGACTGTAAAATGGTTAAGAGTGAGATGGTAAAAGATATCCTGCCCCAGAGCTGGTATCATGAGATAATGAATATGAGAGTGGAATTCAAACAAACAAGCATTTTTTTTTGTTGTTTTTAGGATTAAGATGATGTAGCAGAAACAGAGTGATGCTAAATTTGCATAAAATGATAATGGTGTGATAGAATTCATGAGTCAAACCTGATACATCTAAACAGAAAATATAGATAAAACTCACAGGAGACACTTTGTACCATTTTTCTTTTATTCAAAGAAGCAAGCATTGAGTGAGCATAGAGATAAATTTGAATAATGCAGTGATCCTACTTGACCCTAGGGATGGCCATATTTAGAACACAGCACCAACAGCTGCTCAATAAATGCTAGGAAAGTTTACAAAATTGATTACTGAATATCTGAGTTTCAAAGAACTCAAATAATCATGCACTGTATATTTTCTAACCACACTGCAAGCCAGACCGCAATGAAAATCCAAGAATCAAAAGGGAGCCATACATTTCCTCCACGGCTATAGTGATTAATGAGGAAATCATAATGGAAATTAGAAAATTTCCTGATCTAAGCGATATTAAGAATATTTTATATCAACAATTGTGAAAAATTTCAAAAGCAGGAGTGAGACAGAAGTTTATATTGCATTAAAAATTATGTAATGAGCTAAGTATCTTTCAGAAAGTTTAAAATGCCCTCAAAAGAAAATGCAGGAACAGGTTGAAGAGTCAAATGGGGCTGGATAGGTGGCTCAGTGGTTAGGAACTTGTACTGCAGAGGACTTGAGTCTGACTCATATCACCAATCATGGGTAGTTTCCAGGCACGTGCACCTCCAGCTCCCGGGGTTCCAATGCCCTCCTGTGGCCTCTGTGGGTACCTGCACTCATGTGCACAAAACTGCAGGCAGATGCACACACACATATTGTTTTTTAAAATGGTAGACATGCATGCAATTCTGAATAAAGACACAGCAGAGAGGAACAGCAAAGTCAGCGTTATTTTCCAAAAAGAAATGATTTGGTTATAAAACCACCCAAACCAGCAAAGAACATGCTATTCATTGGTACTAGGGATAAAAAGTTGAGTAGCAGAGAGAAGTCAGAGATAGCTAAACAATACATTGGATTGAATATACAACTCTATACAAAAGTTCCTAAATGCCCAGGTAAAAATAGAATTCACCAAACGCGGGGAGATGAGAAAGGCTCATGACTTTCCATTATCAAGTAAATTCAACCTATAATCAAAATTTTCCACAGAAGTAAAATCTGTCAGGAACAAATTATTTCATTTGTAAGTTCTAGCAAACTTATTAGTGATAGGAAAATATAGTTCACTCTTCTAGAAACCATAGAAGAGAATACTTCCCAATTCATTGATGAAACCAGTAAAACTCTGATACTGGAATATAAAAGGCTAAAAAAAATTTAAAAACTTATTTTATTCATGAATATGTATGCAGAGTCCCTAAATAAAACATCAACAAATGAAATCAAGCAATATGTAAAAATATCATTCCTTATGCCACTATCTCAAAGGGCAGAAAATGTGTTTAATAACTTTAACATCTTTTCATAATAAAATGTCTAATCATTGAAAAACAAAGGTAGTCTGTTAATCAAATGAGAGCTTCATAAGTCTGCACTGCATGCATTACACTCCAGATCAGATAATTACAAGCCCAGCTTTGATTTGGGGCACAAGGCAGAGAGGCTTGCTACCACTCTACGTTGCTAAAAGGTTTTCATGATAACAACTGCAAAAGAATTACAAGGTGATAATTTTTAAAACAGTATTTCTGGACAAATAGACAATAATAGGCAATCTACTAATAAATTATTAGGATCAATGATACTGCTCAATAAGGTTCTACTATGTAGAACATTCTACTGACTGGTTTTGTGTATCAACTTGACACAGGCTGGAGTTATCACAGAGAAAGGTGTTTCAGTTGGGAAACTGCTTCCATAAGATCCAGCTGTAACGCATTTTCTCAATTAGTGATCAAGGGTGGGAGGGCCCATTGTGGGTGGGGGCCATCTCTGGGTTGGTAGTCTTGGGTTCTATAAGAAAGCAACCTGAGCAAGTCAGGGGAAGCAAGCCAGTAAGAAACATCCCTCCATGGCCTCTGCATCAGCTCCTGCTTCCTGAACTGCTTGAGTTCCAGTCCTGACTTCCTTTGGTGATGTACAGCAATGGGAAATGTAAGCTGAATAAAGTAAAGTTTGTCTTAGTCAGGGTTTCTATTCCTGCACAAACATCATGACCAAGAAGCAAGTTGGGGAGGAAAGCTGAAGAAAGTAAAGTTTCTGCTATGACTTCTCAGCAGAAACTAAGAGTAGCCGTCCATGGTGGGCTGAAATTCTGATCCTCAGGGTGGATTCTAGCCCTCAAGTTTCTCATTCTTAAGGGTAGTAGTCTCCCTTGAGGAGGCCATTCTAACATCATGACCTGCCTGCCCGCCCAAAGCCCCCTTCTTTATACCATCACCCTGAGGATCAGAATTTCAGCCCACCATAGATGGCTACTCTTAGTTTCTGCTGAGTACTCACAGAGCCCATTTTGATTACATGGGACTGTCACTGGTCTCAGTAATGTAATATCTACCATTCAGATGGAACTCAGCTGGGCAGGAAAATCCCAAGGTTCCCATTTTTCAGAATAACACAGATTTCTGTGTATACACGTCCCTCCCATTCCCTAGCAAATCAGAGCATGTAATTTGATAACAAAAGGAAGAATGTTCAGAGAACAAAGACCAATAAAGCTCAGAAGGGAGCAAGTATTTACTGAGACTGGAAAACGCTCCACGGAGAAATCCTTCACACTAACCTTTTCTTATTATCTGGGTGTCCTTGGAGTGGGCAGAGTTTTCCCTTTTTCTTGTGTAGTCATCCTTTTCCTTCCATAGCATCCTTCAAACAGCTCCAACTAGTGGCTCTGAAATGAAGACTCAGATGTAACAGAAAGCTAAATTAATTAGAAGCCATTAGGGAAGTGTGCTTCTTCCCAATGCTCCCCGCAAAGTCTAGGTGATCCTACCCCAGTCACCATCAAGGTCAGTATCTCTAAAGTGGATGCTGCATCAATCGGCTGAACATCGCCAATTTAGATAAGTATAATTTCTCATAGCAACCCCTTGACATGCACCACTCACGATTTCATTTCTGCTTTGTTCTAAAAAATCCAAAAAACCTTAAAGCTTGTCTCACCTGCTCCACGAATGTAAATACACTAAGGAAATCAAAAGTCTGGCAGAGCGGGTCCAAGTCTCTTCCTTGCTACCACCTGTCTGAGACTGATTGGTTTTCATGCACTCGTGAGATCATTACTGTCCTGCTATATAATCGAATCTTCTCTTATTAGCACCAAGCCTTCTCAGAATGAGTTCACAATTGGGGAATGGACATGCAGTAACGTCAATTGGTTGTAGTCACATCTCTTCAGTGACTTTTTCCTATCAAATATCTAACTTATTTTTGAGTGACCTCCCATCTCTATAGCTTTGATTAAACCATCCTTTTCAGTCTTTCCCTGTTCTATCATCTTAGGTACCAAGAATAGAAGTCTGGTTTTTTTGGGGATGGATGAGCTAGCATATGGTGGTCTTTTTCTTTATGATTGTCCCAAATCTTTGATCTCTGTCATCCTTTCATTTGGGGCCTTTTTATATAAAACTGTCGTTGACCTTGGAAGTGCCAGCTGTCCTCTTGACATATGAGGGTAATAATGATGACACAGAGAGTTGATAATAACAAATGGCACTTCACATTTCAGCTGAGCTGGGTTTTCATGTTCTGCATTTAGACTCAATGTATTCAGTATGGATAGGAAATATTAAAATGTAATTCAACTGGCTGATCTCTCTCATACTCCATATATATATATATATATATATATATGTGTGTGTGTGTGTGTGTGTGTGTGTATACTTTTTTTTTTGCTTCCAAGTAAGATATCTGAAATTGAAACCTATATTAAGTCTGCTCACACCTCAAGCTTGTGCGGGCATTAGGGTTAGGCTCCCCTTTCAGGAGATTTGATGTTTTTATTTGGAGAGATTAGATTTCTATCTAGGGTGGAGGAATTTTCCCATGATTCTCAGCCCTGCCGTAGGTGGCAAAGTAAACACAATAACTTAAATTCTTTCATAGTTTTGGATGAAAATGAAGACAACGCAGAGATTTGTGAATAGCCACCAACCCAGAGAGTAAACGACATAAAAGAAACAAGGCATTAGTCAAATTATTTCCCGTACTCTAAAAGAAGATGATTTTCCGTGTGACTGTGAATGACTGGCCTCTGGTCAGTTTTCATGTTTAGAAGTACGCCCTTCCCTTCTCCTGGGGTCAAACAGAAGATGGTAGTCAAAGGGAAGCATGACCTCTGAATCTCATTTTTCAGGAAGAACAGAGCTTTCATTTGACACTGAGCGCAGTGTGGTAGATACAGTTAATAACAGGGCATTGTGCAGTTCAGAATTAGTAATAGGTTAATTCTGAGATGTGCCTACCACAGAATTAGGTAAGTATTAGAGACAGTAGCTACTGAATGTTGATCTAATTAGTCCACTTCATATTAAAAGCATCCCTTTGTGCTTTATAAATACATACAGCTCCAAGTTGTCAATAGATAACAAAAGAGTTTTAAACAGGAAGGTTCATAGTATCTGGCAAGAATTTGGCTAAAGTAGGAATTTAAAGAGGAACTGCCAATGTTCCAGGTTGCCTCTCTACCTTTCAGACACAGTCCTTTAAAAGGGGCCCCAATGGCACCCCACTAATATGTGCAAACTTTTTTTGCTTTAAGTTACAATTTTAAAATTAGTTTAAACTCACTGACTTACAATTTTGCCGGTCGCTCCAGCAAAGTTCCTATCAGATCTGTTTCATAACCACTGTGGCAATGATGTCACAGTTTGGGGCCCTCTGAGTGAGATTCATGGAGCCAAAGTAAAACCCATGCAGCTTTGGTCAGATTGAAGGGGAGGCGTCATAACTTTCAGCTCATAGGAGAACTTTCCACGTTAACAGCTACATGGGTATCTCAGCTGTTGGACTGACTGTTGATGGCTGGATTGTTATACAAGTTTATACTCCAGGAGTGTTTGGATTCCACAGTTTTCTTGAACAGACCACTTCCCGTGTCTCATCTTGTAGCTCTAATTAGAAACAAGACCCAAATACCAGCACAACGGTATGTCCAGAGACCATATGGTGCCGGGCTGAATGTTGCTGGTTATAATCACGTGGACCCTCACGCTTCCCAAACCTGTCCATCTGTGAACTATTCTGAGTGCAGACCTATGTCATCAGACCTCAGTTCCAATTAGAATCTTGAGGAGCATATGCCTAAGTTTACAGAACACGACTTGAACGAGCTGGTTACACGTGGTCTGCAGAGCAGGAGTGAAGACTGGTTCCGTTGGAACTGTTGACAACCATTTGGGTTTTAGGATGGACAATGGTGATGATGATGAAGGTGATGGTGGTGGTAATGATGATGGTGATGGTGGCAATGTGTTCAACAGTTCTCAAATAAAGAAACAGCCTTTCTAACATGATCATGAGTCTGAAGAAAAAAATGATGAGCCAATGGAACATGAGGTGATAAACTAGTGTGTCTTCGTTTATCAAATATTTGAGAATACAGAAACTTGTTCTGGTGACAGTAATCTTTAGATTAATCTGAGGGTGCAGAGTTGGCAGGAGGGAATGTTTTAGGAATCAGTTTTGATGCACTTTTACCAAGCAATCTCATTGGAACCATAAAAAGTGGTGTGGTTTCTTTAATATGGTTTGTCTAATCTTTTACTGGAAAGTAATGTACCTGTACACATATTTCTATAGGAAGAGAACAGTATCTTTTTGTTTTTTTTAAAAGATTTATTTATTTATTATATATAAGCACACTGTAGCTGTCTTCAGATACACCAGAAGAGGGCATCAGATCTCATTATAGATGGTTGTGAGCCACCATGTGGTTGCTGGGATTTGAACTCAGGACCTCTGGAAGAGCAGTCAGTGCTCTTAACCACTGAGCCATCTCTCCAGCCCCATCTTGTGGTTTTTAAAAGCAATGGTGAAATATGGTTATTCAAGTAAGAACATTTTATGAGAATTTCAAATAATGGTTTTCATTGCTGTGAATAAGAACAAAGTTGAGAATCAAAGAAGTCCCTGGAAAGAGTAAGTCATGGGATTCAAGCCACCCTGCAATATGGATGCGGGGGAGGGAGTCCTACAAAGCCCCTGTAGGGCAAATGGAGAGCACTGTCCACAAAGTCATCAGGGTTTGCTTCCTCAGGGATAGCTGTGCTGCACATGGATAAGGTGGCCACCTATGTGAGATGCACATCTAGTGACTGATAAAAGCGGATGTGTGAAGGCCTAGCAATCGGTCACTTCCTTCTAGAGCTCCCAGTCAGGCAAGCAAAGGCCATGATCAGGCCATGCTCCAGCTCATCTCCTCTTCTTGTTCAGATCCACTCTTCCTCCTTTTCCACACATATGGACCCAAGTGAGAATCCTAATAAGTAACTCAGCTTCAGAATCTGAGCTACAACTATGGGGGGCATTGATGTAGGCCCCTGGAAACTTCAACTCCTAATGATGGAAGATATGATTTCCCCACCTTTCTCTCTCTCTCTCTCTCTCTCTCTCTCTCTCTCTCTCTCTCTCTCTCTCTCTCTCTGTGTGTGTGTGTGTGTGTGTGTGTGTGTGTGTGTGTGTGTGTGTTAGGGTTTTACTGCTGTGAACAGACACCATGACCAAGGCAATTCTTAGAAGTACAACATTTAATTGGGGCTGGCTTACAGGTTCAGAGGTTCAGTCCATTATCATCAAGGCGGGAACATGGCAGCATCCAGGCAGGCATGGCGCAGGAGGAGCTGAGAGTTCTACATCTCCATCTGAAGGCTGCTAGGAGAATACTGGCTTCCAGGTAGCTAGGATGAGGGTCTTAAAGCCCACGTCTATTACAGTGACACACCTACTCCAACAAGGCTACACCTACACCAACAGGGCCACACCTTCTAATAGTGCCACTCCCTGGGCCAAGCATATACAAAACATCACAATGTGTGTTTGTGTGTGTGTGTTTATGTGTGTGTTTGTGTGTGTGTGTGTGTGTGCCTCCAAGCAAATGTCCTGGTTAAGACTATGTCATCATGACTGAACCATCTCTGGCTGTGTCTGTTGGGGTAGAGAGTGTCTCTAGATGAGATTAATATTTAAAGTTTCTAGACTGAGAGACTGAGTAAAGCAGGTTGTGTGCCCTCTCTAGTGTGGAGAGGAAGGGGCTCATGTAGCCAGCCAAAGCCTGTGTAGAACCAAAATGTCAATCCTCCACAAAGGACGAGAGAAACTCTCTGCCAGCCTGACTGTGAATTGGGACTGCGACTTTCTTCCTGACTCTGAACTCAAAACATTTCTTCACTGGTCTCAAACCCACTGGTTTTTGAACAGATACCATACTGTGGGTTCCTTTGGTTCATAAGTCTTTAGACTGGATTTAAACATATTGACTCTCTTGGGCCTCCAGCATGAAAATTCACCCCAGGGAACTGGAGAGCATGGACGTATAAATGTCCACTGACATGGGAAATTATGCTTTATATTTTATCTATCTATCTATCTATCTATCTATCTATCTATCTATCTATCTACCTATCTATCTATCATGAGTACACTGTCACTCTCTTCAGACACACTAGAAGAAGGCATGGGATCCCATTACAGATGGTTGTGACTCACCATGTGGTTACTGGGAATTGAACTCAGGACCTCTGGAAGAGCAGTCAGTGCTTTTAACCACTGAGCCATCTCCCTAGCCCCTCTTCACATTATTTTAAGCACATCATATTCACAGAGAGCTACATACCCTACTGGCTCTACTCCTTTGGAAAACCCACCCTCCAGGACAGGATAACCTTATAGAATCCTAGAAGATGTGGATTATAAAGGAGAAGTCACCACCCAGAGATTCTTGATCATCTCTGTATTCAGCAACAGACAGCCCCCAATCCAGGACCAAGCCTGTAAACCACTAATGGTATCTCTGAATCTGCCTCTCTTCTCTGTGAGTGCAGGAGCCTGACTAGCTAAGTTTCTCATTAAGGCTGAAAGAAGCCACTTTGCCAACACTTTCTGCCACTATATTCTGTGATCACTTGCAAGTCACCAATAAGTCTTCCCAATCAGGGAAGACCTGTCCCCAGCAGTATTGAGAACAACTCAACAGTCCCCTCTGTAATCTGTATATGCTCACCTAAAAATAAGTCACCCTCTTCCCATAGGGTTAGTGTCTCGATTGCTCCAAAGCTAATTTATAACACTTTCTCCAGAGCTTTTGAAGCTGTGACACTAAAGCGACATGGCTTTTTCCTGTCATAGGAGATGAAATTCTTATACTGTTTTATGAAACCCAAATGAGGAAAATAGAAATAAATATGCACGTTTGCTCCTTCTGTGTTGACGCACCCTGAAACATAGGGCCAGAATGCATGAGTAAGGACAAGCTGCTGGTCATGGAAATGAATAGAGATGACATCACAGATCAACAGAGAGAAGAGAAAAATAAGAAGAGGAGGAAGAGGAGGCAGAGGAGGAGGAAGAAGAGGAAGAGGAAGAGGAAGAGGATGAAGAAGAAGAAGAAGAAGAAGAAGAAGAAGAAGAAGAAGAAGAAGAAGAAGAAGAAGAAGAGGAAGAAACCTTTCTCTCAGGAAGTCCCATTACATCCCTTGTTTGCCTCGCAGATATGCACCAGACCATGGTACAGTGTTCCTAGAAGAGGGAGATTGTAGCAGAAAAAAAATACAGGAAGTGATGGAAGAGTGTAAAGGGAAGCCCTTCTCATTTCACCAAGTCCGTGAAACAGATGAAGAAAGGATTTATAAAGAGAATTTCTCAATGTAAACTTTTTAGTTAGATTCTTTGTTCCTGTGACTCCTAAATCCACACGTGGCTGTTTTTGATGTTGACTGTGAAGGAATAATCAGCTTGTGTCTTGAAGTCCTCATTGTGCTTGTGGTGTTAATGAGGACAGCAACTAACAAATCATTTTTATGTTAAGATTTGCTTTATGTTTGTGAGGTATTTTTCTAACTGTATAAGGAAAGGCATCTTCCTTGCCTTTGCTTACACGTTAGGGCTTCTGACCTCCCTATTTCAGTGCTTAACTTAGAACAGTAGCTAGAGGAACTGTCTGGGGTTTATCTGTTTGCTTGTTTGTGTTTATCTGTCTTAAGTTTCACTGACTCCCTTGGGATTCTGTCATGGTTTGAATATGAAATGTTTCCACAGGTTCCTTTGTGAACATTTGGTCTCCAGGTGGTGGCACTATTTAGGGAGAAAATATGGCCATTAGGAGGTGAAGGTTAGCTGGTGGGTTGGAGAGAGGCATGGCTTATCATGGGTTATAGCCTGAAGTGGAAACTTAAGGGTTCTTTGGAAAATCAGTTGTGTTGGATGGTGTGTTACTAAGGCAAACACATGAACAAGTGTTTCACTGAAGCAGACACAGGTGAAAGGATTACTAAAGCAAGCACATGAAAGGACATGTGATGAAGGATTCTTTGCTAATGACATGCATGTATTGGTCTGCTTTACATTTCATAGTTGAGGTGCATTTGTTGAGACTCCTTAGAGAAAAATGCACCAAAAAACTTCTGGTGGTGTGCTGCAGTTTCTGTCACTTCCTCTGACTCCGGCTAATTTTCATAGTGATGTCAGCTAAGAAAGGTTCTCATGTTGAGGCAAGACACATGTTGAGGCCAGACCTGGCAAGACACGTGATGTTTGGAGGGTGTAGAAATAGGACTCTATGGGCAGTGTCAGAGACTGAGCTTGACTTGCTTATAGAGCTCGCTGTGCAATGCTTGTTGGTCTCGAGTCTTTGCTGATCTTCCCTTCCCCGAGAGAGGAACAGCCAAGAAATTTTCCTGGCATTCCCTGACCCCTTCTGCTGACTCGTGCCAAGGCTGAGGCCTGGCTGCCTCTGCTAGGTAGTGCCACCACTGCGGATTTGTGTTTGCTATTCCAATTCTACCCAACTGGACTGCTGGTGTATCTGTAAAGAGTTTGCTAGTGGATCAAGCTGCCCTGTTGACCTGTGAACGGAATTACAGATTTCCTGACAGTGCAGATGGGAGTTGCTCCAATATCCTTACTTTTCTACTGCCTCTGGTGGGTAGTGGGCTACAAGGGAGGTTAAACCATTTAAGAACCATCATTAAAAATAGTTTTTGATACTACCTGAAGATTCAACTATGCCACTCCTGGGCATATACCCAGAAGATGCTCCAACATGCAATAAGGACATATGCTCCACTATGTTCATAGCAACCTTATTTATAATAGCCAGAAGCTGGAAAGAACCCAGATGTCCTTCAACAGAGGAATGGATACAGAAATTGTGGTGTATATACACAATGGAGTACTATTCAGCTATTGAAAATAATGAATTCATGAAATTCTCAGGCAAATGGATGGAACTAGAAAGTATCATCCTGAATGAAGTAACCCAATCACAAAAGATCACACATGGCATACACTCACTGATAAGTGGATATTAGCCCAAAAGTTCAAAATAAACATGTTACAATTCACAGACCACAGGAAGATCACGAAGAAGGTAGACCAAAGTGGGGGTGATTTGGTTCCTCTGAGAAAGGGAACAAAATAATCGCAGGAACAACTATGGAGACAAAAAGTGGAGCAGAGACTGAAGGAAAGGCCACCCAGAGACTGTCCTACCTGGGGATTCATCCTACAAACAGTCACCAAACCCCGAAACTACTATGGATGACAAGAAGTGTGTACCAAAAGGAGCCATTTATGGTTGTCTTTTGGAGGGGCCCTGCCAGAGCCTTACAGATACAGAGGTGAGTACTAGCAGCCAGCCATTGGTCTGAGTGTGGGCTTCACTATAGAGGAGTTGGAGGGCAAGCTGGAGGAGTTGGAGGGGGGGGTTGCAGCTCCATGGGAAGAACAACAATGTCGACCAACCAGACGTCCCACGGCTCCCAGGGACTAAGCCATCAACCAAGGGGTACATGTGGTTCCAGTCAAAAGACTGACAGAGGAATGCCTTGTCAGGCATCAGTGGGAGGAGAGGTCTTGGGTCCTGTGAAGGTTCAATAGAGGCCCCAGTGTGGGGACTTGAGCGGGAGTCATGGGAGTGGGTTGGGTGAAGGAGCATATCCTTGGAGGCAGGAGGTGGGAGGATGGGTTGGGGGTTTTTGGGGAGTGGGGAAAACTGGGAATGGGTATAACATTTGAAATGTAAATGAAGAATATATTCAATAAAAAAGTGCAAAAAATAGCTTTTGAAAAAATTAAAGATACAATAGTCAACTTGGGGTCTATTGTTTTTAATTTTTTTAGTTTTTTAAAAATAGAACCGGGTAGTATTTCATAAACATTTGCATGCATACTGTTCATGTTTATCCTCTCCTCCCATCCCTCACTGTCTTATTGTCATTTCCTCTTGAAACCTTTCTTCTGCTTTCATGTCACATGTATTCTATCCCCGTAAAATCTCCACCCTCCAAATAGTTCTCTTTCTGACTTCATGATATAGACTCCTCCTTGATGATTGAAGTCCAGCTGTCATGACTCCTCCCTGTAAAACTCAATTACGATACACCCATCTCCTCATAGGATGCTTCTGTTAGCTGTTTGACCCAGTGATGAGACATGGAACTAACAGAGAGCCTTCAGAGATATTCAGAGATAGAACTGTTGGTTTGGATGTAATCTGGTAAAGAGATATACTGTTATGCCTATCTTTTAGGGCACCAACTGGAGAATAAAGAAAGCTTAATTATTGCTCAGAAAAGTCTAGTCGGTGGGTTAGATATCCCTGTATATTTTGGGGCGCCTCCAACCTGCTGGTTGCCCCAGTTCAATTCAAGGACCAGTTATCTACACTTGTGGATACAGACATCATAATCAGAAAGAAGACAGAGACAATACAGTCCACTATGAGGAGACTTGTAATCTAAAGACACCTCACAGACAGGACAGTGAATAGCCATAGTTAGGTTATCCTTAATCATCCCTGTCCTCTGGGAGTTCTGGGAAAGGGTACGGCATCTAGTACTGAAGCAAGAAGCAGAAATCACAGTAATGAGGCTGGATAGTACTGAGGCTGATGGATGGAGGGTTCCATGATATTTTCCATTGACTTTGCATTCATTATGTTGTGAAGTAGAAACTTATGTCTTTTTTTTTTTTTTACCAACATTCATTTAAACCTGTTGCTAAAGTACAAACCTTCTATTCCTCCTGTAAAACATGTAGGTTGTTGAACATGGTGCCTACAGTCTAAGGACTCTAGCTCCTCAATATTCCTTCAGATAACCCACACCAGGGGAACTATTTGCTTAGCAAGAACTGGGTAGGCTGTCTCCCAGACTCTGATACAAATGTTCTTGTCACCAAAACTACATACTTCAAATATTATAGAAATGGACAAAATACAGATACAAAATGAACCACCTCATGGAAAAGATGAAATGGTTGAGAAATGACTAATAAAACAAAGCTACTAAAAACTGCTGAAGTCAGTAAACGTGACAGTACAAGAAGGAAGGAGGGAAAGAAAGAAAGAAAGAAAGAAAGAAAGAAAGAAAGAAAGAAAGAAAGAAAGAAAGGATGAAAGGAAGGATGAAAGGAAGGAATGAAGAGAGAGAGAAGAAAAGAAAAGAAATAAAAGAAAAGGAAATAAAAGAAAAGAAAAGATAAGAAAAGAAATTGAGCACAGAAACCAGACAGCAATCCTCATGCAGCCAGGGCAAACACCATGAGATCCTGCTCCACTTCAAACAACTTGACACTGAGTGTGATTTATACTCAGGCAGAGGGCCCATACTTTAGTAACTCTACATGAAATTGTAAGTAAATTAAAGTGCATTTGTTTGTGCTAAATAGGAAAATTTAATTATAGTATTGTGTATCATGCTTTCTCTCCCAGTTCTAGCTCATAAAAATAAAGTCTAGAGTGTGGTTAGTAATTTACAAGTCCCCGTGTGTTCTGAAATAAGCAAATGATCCCAGATCTGGAGTTTAGAGACCCAGACCTGTGTTGGTTGGTTGACAATGGCGCTCATTGGCTAATGTATTTGAATCCTTGGTTCCCAGTTGGTGGACTGTTAAGGAAATCTTTGGAGGTTTGTCTTTGTTGGAAGAGGTGTGTCAGTGGGGTAGGTGTTGAGGTTTCAAAGATTCATCTCAGGTCCAGTTTCATGTTCTGTGACCATCTTGTAATCTGATATATCTCTCAGCTACTGCTCCAGCACTTGCCTGCTGCCATGCTCCCTGCCATGATGATCATAGATTCACTCTCTGAAACTGTAAGTAAGCTCCCGATTGAATGCTTTCTTTTATAAGTTGCCTTGGACATGGGGTCTCTTCATAGCAACAGAACAGTGACTGAAAAAAGGGCCATAGATCATGGAGGGTGGAAGGGGGTGTTTAGCTTTTTGACATCTTGAGCTAGAAAAGAGTTTTTTTGTATTCTCTCCTTTTCCTATGTTTCCGATAGTGATATAAGTGTGTGTGTATGTGTGTGTGTGTGTGTGTGTGTGTGTGATGTGCATGTGTGCAACATGCATGTGGAAATAGAAGGTTGATGTCAGAAATCTTTCTCAATAGCTCCTCTTTCTTATTCTTTTGAATCTCTCCTCTCCCCTCTCCTCCCTTCTCCTTCCCTCCTTCCCCTCCCTTCCCATTTTCTCCCCCTCCTCTCCCCCCCTCCACTCTCCTCCTCTCCTTTCCTTTGTCTTTTCAAGACAGACTTTTCCTGTGTAGCCCTGGTTGTCCTGGGACTCACTCTGTATATCAGTCTGGTTTCAAACTCAGGGATCTTCCTGCCTCTGCCTTCCAAGTGCTGGGATTAAAGGCGTGCGCCACTACAGGCTGGCAAAGCAGGGTGTCTTCACTAAATACAGAGCAGGCAGATAGCTCTGCACAAGCTGCAGTAGCCTGCTTGCTCCAGGGATGTCCTGTGACTACCATCCACGGCTGAAATTACAGGTGAGTCTTCACTTCCACCAGGCATCTATGTGAGGTCTAGAGCTTTGAACTTCTGTCTTCCTCATGTGGAAAGCGCTTAACCACTGAGGCATTTCCCTAACCCTAGAAAAAAAATCTCAGTAAATTTTCTATCAAAGCCTTGTATGAACACACATTTTATAGGGTAATCTTATTCAGAGAACTGGGAAGACATGTTAAGGGTGATTCCTTAGACACAGCATGATGTTATCACTTATGTCCACAATGGCGTTGTTCTTCTCCTCCTCACTGCACATCAAGTCTTCACTCAAAGCCTTTTCTTCTTCAAAGACTGGAACTGCTGAGCCCCTGAGAGAGGCGCTTGCTCAAGGAGCTGTTTTGAACTGGAATAATGTATATTCTTCCTCTAAAGAGAAGGACCGTCGCCCAGTGGTCCCCTTTTTACCCGCTCTATTATGCTATTCTATTATACTATAAAGCAAACACTCACTTTTTCTTCATGTGAATCAGAAAGAAATATGTGTTTACAGTTCTTATCAAACCATGAACCCAAAGCAATTTACAAATGAAACACCAACAGAAAGGTAAAGCCATTAAAATTCAAATTAACAGCATTATATTAACGCAATACGTGATATTGTTCTACAAGAACTCTGTTGCTGGCATAGGGCTTATACATAGCAATGCAGCCTCAGGGCAGGGTCTATACATCATCCATGTGTGTAGTGTAACTTTGAGAGAACTACTACAATAACAACAAGAATAGTGCATTCACTTAAGCAGGATTCTTTCCCTACTTCAAGAAACACCTTTCCAATAAAATCAACAGAGTGAATAATGACCCTAGAATAATTCTACGAAGCTCCGACTGTGTAAATCGTTTTAAGTTTAACATCACAGCACTTTAAAAGCATGTCTGGGGCTATTTAGTCCAACTATGAAAGCAATGGATACATCATGTTCACTCTTAATTGGTTACTCACGAGTAGAGTCCAAGCAATACAGCGACTTGGAGAACAAACATGGTAGGAAACATAGTCGGCTTTTTTCTACATCTTTAATTCTGTATGTCGATGCCATCAGAGTTTTGCCATGACCAGTTAGTTCCCCCAACACATTTCGCTCAAGACACTGAAAATGCCACAATGCCCTCTGATGCAAACAAGGTCACATGGTTAAACACAGTCTCAGGTGTTAGGATTGCAAGACATTAATTAACTTATTAGGACATAGTTTGGATAAGCTAGAATATTACATTATTTTTTACGTTTCAAAATAAAAAAAAACAAACATAAAGCTAAAAGTTTATGTAGTGGATTACATTGATAGACTTCCTTATATTGAACCATCCCTGCATCCCTGGGATGAAGCCTACTTGATCGTGGTGAATGATTGTTTTGATGTGTTCTTGGATTCGGTTGGCAAGAATTTTATTGAGTATTTTAGATGCTGAAAAAGCATTTGACAAAATTCAGCATCCTTTCATGTTAAAGGTCTTGGAAAGATCAGGAATTCGAGCCCATATCTAAACATAGTAAAAGCAATTTACAGCAAACCAGTAGCCAACATCAATCTAAATAGAGAGAAACTTGAAGCAATCCCACTAAAATCAGGGCATAGACAAGGCTGCCCTCTCTCTCCATATCTTTTCAAAATAGTACTTGAAGTTCTAGCTAGAGCAACTAGACAACAAAAGGAGGTCAAAGGGATACAAATTGGAAAGGAAGAAGTCAAACTGTCACTATTTGCGGACGATATGATAGTATACTTAAGCGACCCAAAGAACTCCACCAGAGAACTCCTACAGCTGATAAACAACTTCAGCAAAGTGGCTGGATATAAAATCAACTCAAGCAAATCAGTAGCCTTCCTATACTCAAAGGATAGGCAGGCTGAGAAAGAAATAAGAGAAATGATATCCTTCACGATAGCCACAAACAATATAAAGTATCTTGGTGTGACTCTAACCAAACAAGTGAAAGATCTGTATGACAAGAACTTCAAGTCTCTGAAGAAAGAAATTGAAGAAGACCTCAGAAGATGGAAAAATCTGCCATGCTCATGGATTGGCAGGATTAATATAGTAAAAATTACCATCTTGCCAAAAGCAATATACAGATTCAATGCAATCCCCATCAAAATCCCAACTCAATTCTTCATAGAGTTAGAAAGAGCAATTCAAAAATTCATCTGGAATAACAGAAAACCCAGGATAGCTAAAACTATTCTCAAGAGTAAAAGAACTTCTGGGGGAATCAGTATCCCGGACCTCAAGCTGTACTACAGAACAATAGTGTTAAAAACTGTATGGTATTGGTACAGTGACAGGCATGTAGATCAATGGAACAGAAGTGAAGACCCAGAAATGAATCCATACTCCTATGGTCATTTGATCTTTGACAAAGGAGCTAAAACCATCCAGTGGAAAAAAGATAGCCTTTTCAACAAATGGTGCTGGCTCAGCTGGAGGTCAACATGCAGAAGAATGCAAATTGATCCATTCTTATCTCCTTGCACTAAGCTCAATTCCAACTGAATCAAGGACCTCCACATAAAACCAGACACACTGAAACTAATAGAAAGGAAACTAGGGTAGAACCTTGAACATATGGGCACAGGGGAGAATTTCCTGAACAGAACTCCAATAGCTTATGCTCGAAGATCAAGAATTGACAAATGGGACCTCATAAAATTACAAAGTTTCTGTAAGGCAAAGGACACTGTCAAAAGGACAAAGCGGCAACCAACTAACTGGGAAATGATCTTTACCAACCCTACATCTGACAGAGGGCTAATATCCAATATATACAAAGAACTCAAGAAGTTAGACTCCAGAGAGCCAAATAACCCTATTAAAAAATGGGGTACAGAGCTAAACAAAGAGTTCTCACCTGAAGAATATCTAATGGCTGAGAAGCACCTAAAGAGATGTTCATCATCCTTAGTCATTAGGGAAATGCAAATCAAAACAACCCTGAGATTCCATCTCACACCAGTCAGAATGGCTAAGATCAAAAACACAGGAGACAGCAGTTGTTGGCGAGGATGTGGAGAAAGAGGAACACTCCTCCACTGCTGGTGGGATTGCAAGCTGGTACAACCACTCTGGAAAGCAGTCTGGCGGTTCCTCAGAAAATTGGGCATGACACACCCGGAGGATCCTGTTATAGTACTCCTGGGCATATACCCAGAGGCTTCCCCTGCATGCAATAAGGACACATATTCCACTATGTTCGTAGCAGCCTTATTTATAATAGCCAGAAGCTGGAAAGAACCCAGATGTTCCTCAACGGAGGAATGGATTCAGAAGATGTGGTATATTTACACAATGGAATACTACTCTGCAATTAAAAACAATGAATTCACAAAATTCTTTTTTTTTATTTTATTTTTTAATTTACATTCCAAATCACTTCCCCTTTCCCGTTTCCTCCCTCCCCGAAAGTCCCATAAGCCCCCTTCCCTCCCTCTTTTCTCCATTCAACCCCCTCTCGTTACTCTGTCCTGGTGTTCCCCTACATCCAGTCTTTCCAGGACCAGGGGTCTCTCCTACCATCTTTTTAGAAATCTATTGATATGCGGATTGTGTCTAGGGTATTCCGAGATTCTGGGTCAATATCCCCTTATCAGTGACTGCATACCATGTGTGTTCTTTTGTGATTGGGTTACCTCACTAAGGATGATATTTTCAAGATCTGACCATTTGCCTAGGAATTTCGTGAATTCATTGTTTTTAATTGCAGAGTAGTATTCCATTGTGTAGATATACCACATCTTCTGAATCCATTCCTCCATTGAGGGACATCTGGGTTCTTTCCAGCTTCTGGCTATGATCTTTACCAACCTTACATCTGACAGAGGGCTAATATCCAATATATACAAAGAACTCAAGAAGTTAAACTCCAGAGAGGCAAGTAACCCTATTAAAAAATGGGGTACAGAGCTACACAAAGAGTTCTCACCTGAAGAATATCTAATGGCTGAGAAGCACCTAAAGAGATGTTCATCATCCTTAGTCATTAGGGAAATGCAAATCAAAACAACCCTGAGATTCCATCTCACACCAGTCAGGATGGCTAAGATCAAAAACACAGGAGACAGCAGTTGTTGGCGAGGATGTGGAGAAAGAGGAACACTCCTCCACTGCTGGTGGAATTGCAAGCTGGTACAACCACTCTGGAAAGCAGTCTGGCGGTTCCTCAGAAAACTAGGCATGACACTCCCGGAGGATCCGGCTATACCACTCCTGGGCATATACCCAGAGACTTTACCTGCATGCAATAAGGACACATGCTCCACTATGTTCATAGCAGCCTTATTTATAATAGCCAGAATTCACAAAATTCTTAGGCAAATGGTCAGAACTTGAAAATATCATCCTTAGTGAGGTAACCCAATCACAAAAGAACACACATGGTATGCAGTCACTGATAAAGGGATATTAACCCAGAAGCTCAGAATACCCAAGACACAATTCACATATCAATAGATTTCCAAGAAGATGGAAGGAGAGACCCCTGGTCCTGGAAAGACTGGATGTAGGGGAACGCCAGGACACAGAAGCGAGAGGAGGTTGAATGGGGAACAGGGGGAAGGAAGAGGGCTTATGGGACTTTCTGGGAGGGAGGAAATGGGAAAGGGGAAATCATTCGGAATGTAAATTAAAAAAAAAAACAGAAAAAAAAAGCTAAAAGTTTTTGGCCTGAACAGAGACATTGTAGAACATACCCAGGTCTGTGGAGAGATCTGCTGATTAATTTAAAAAAAAAAAAGGTAGGAACCTCATGAAGGGAAAGAGATGAATGAAATTTTAAAATTATTTGGGGTGCTCAAAAATTTTCTAGAACGAAGCATAAATTTGTAATCATTTTTAGTTAAGCAAACAAATGAAACCCCAAAACAAGAAAGTCAGGGGGCTGGAGAGATGGCTCCGTGGTTAGGAGCACTGGCTGCTCTTTCAGAGGACTTGGTTTGCTTTCCAGCACCTGTGTGGTCGGTCATGTCTGTAACTCCAGTTCCAGGGCATCCACCACCCTCTTCTGGTCCCTGAGGGCACACCATTGGTGTCAGGCAAAGCCCTAGAGCCACACATGATTTCTCTGAAAGCACCTCAGCTGCTGGGGGCTTGCATCACCCTCTGCCTCGGCCATCTTAAATGGTTGAGGGCAAACGGCAGAGATGGAAGAAAATGCCACAGAGGAAGTATTGCTGAGTTGGAAGGAACTTTAAAAGCCTGCCGGGCAAAGTTTTTGCAACTTCTAAACTACAAATTAGGAGGCAAATGTTTATATCTCCAGCAAGAATTTCCATTGCCTTAAAGGCAAGAACATATTAATACCCTTTATTGAGTTTTCCAGTCAAACTGAGGTCTTTCTGACCCTAGAGGCCAAATTGTGAAGTCTTTTGATAGGTTCCTTAGCTCGGTCAAGTTACAAACTTAAATAGCCTGTTGAGGAAATAAATCCCTACAATGGGCATTGCCTTGGGGATGGCCAGCTGCCTTGTAACATTCTTAATCCCCGTGCAGAAGGGGGTGTCTTAGAAAACAGCAGTGTGGTCACTCAGGCAGGAACTACACTTCTCCCTCCATCTTGCGGCTGAAGCCATATGAGTGGAGTGTGATCCTGAGACTGCGGGGCACACCAAGTCCAGGGCTCTGGACCTCATCAACATCTTTTTCTGCATTTTCCCATGCAGACTTCAATTGTGATGACTGGGATCAGAAGTGGGTGTCTGTAAGCTCTTTATATGAAAACCCAGACAAATCATTTAGGCTTTGTAGATCATAATAGTTCTTTTACACAGTTGTATTAGTTATTACTATAGGATGATTGCACCCATGTGCATTCATACAACACATACACACACGCATAGAGCCATTACACACACAGCCATCACACACACATGCACACATACACATACACAGAGCCATTACACATATAGCCATCACACACACAGCCATCAAACACACATACCCATCACTTATACACACACACAGCCACCACACACACATGCACACAGAGCCACCACACACACAGGACCACCATAACACACACATGCACACAGAGAGAGCCAACACACACACACACACACACACACACACACACAGAGCCATCACACAAAATGTTCAGGAGTGTGTCCCATTGCCACCAAGTTGGCAATGAAGCTTAGCCATTTTTGTTTCCTCCACTGTTGGGCAGAATGTACCGATGAATTTTACAGATGGTCTATGGAACCAGGGAAAGGGCTCCATTGGCTCGGGACAGCTCTCCTTGGTTTGTTTGTGCAGCATGCAATTGACTTACCTGTACCTGAGAAGAATGGGCATTGGCTCTCATGGTAATGCCCTCCTTACTGTAGGGCAGCAAGGTGATTTAGCTAGCGGACAATAACGGGAACAATGATACCACCTTGATGAATCTCATGAAGGAATAGATGGCTTCTAGTTCATACCACCTCTGAGTCAAGACATGGGGTAAGGAAAATGCATTGTTCATGCTAGTAAGAGGAGAGGAAAAATGACGTAGAGTAAAACGGACTGGAGAGACAGAACACCATGGCCTATCTCTTCAGGGATGGCCTGCCCATGCCTATATGAGTGAACCTGCTTTTGTTTGTAATGGATTTGCTTCTGTGCTACATCTCTCTCCCTGCTCTCTGATTGTGTCTTCATGCTCCTCAATGAAACAAGAAGTGAAGAAAGTCCCCACAACACTACCGATTTAGTGCAAGCGCAGACTACACATTAGTAAATGGGCATGACTGTGCTTCCATAAAACTATTTGCAGGAATAATCATCAGGCTAAACTGTTCCCGCAGACTATGATGACTGAACTTTGTCCTGGGGGGTGATGGAGTCATGGATTTGAAGGACTCTTAAGTCTCTGTGCAAAGAAGAGACTCTAAGAAACAGTAAATCTTCTTTAGCCAGGTACTTGTGTACTCACACGAGACATAGATTCCTAGTTCACTGAGGTAATACTGAATTTTAAAAACATTATTTGTTTCAGTATATAGCATCACTCTACCAAACACACAAACACACATTCATACACACTCACATACACATATACTTACACACACCCACACATTCACTCACACACTCACATACACATTCACTCTCACACACACACACTCACACACACATACATTCTCACCCACATTCATTCACACACATACTCACATACACACACATACACTCACACACTTACACACACATATACTCTCACACACTCACATATTCCTGCACACACATTCACTCACTCACACACATACTCTCACATACTCACACACATTCACTCACACACATGCTTACACACACATTCACACGTACACACTCGCACATACACTCACACATATACACACCCACACATTCACTCACACACATACGCTCACACACTCACACATACACACTCACACACACACACACACACATACACAGTGAATGAGAAGGTGATACATCAGCAACAGAACAGATCTAACGTGTGTGGTGTCGGCTTAGGTGGGCACGGAGGAGACATCTAATGCAGGACTAATGGAGACGTGATGGAGCCAAATCATATTCTGAAACAGCTCAGAAAGTTTAAGTGCTACTGAGTCTGTAGCTCTTGCTGTGGAAGGACAAAGGGGAAGGGAGACTGGAAAGAACCAGAATCCCAATTGCTTCCAATTGCTTGGTGGCTGCATTTAGTAAGACGTTGCAAGAAAGTGATGAGTTCAGGCAAAGACTGTCTGATTAGGCAAAAAAGGGAAAAGACATTGGAAAGAGTCCAGAGAGGCAGGGCTTGCCAGCGCCTCTGCAGAATGCATCTGGACCCTGAGCCAAAGGAAAGAAAAAATCAAAGAGTGAAACAGCTTTGAGTGCGCAGGAAGGCTTCCAGGCAAGTCAAGTGACTCAACCCAATAGCAGAGAAACTCATGAGGACACGGCCCTCTCACTAGGCTGGTAGCTTTCCTCAATCTCAAACTGAGGAGGACAGTGCTATGGGAAAGAAAGTGACAAGGCCACTGGACTGTAGATCTGTGTCTAGGAAAGAACTTGCTCTTGTTTTCCCATGGACCAGGCTGGACACAAACACATCAAATTCCACTAAACTCCTGGGGGCTCTGCATTGCCAGGAAGAGATGTTATCTCGACCTGTGAAAAGATTATATAGGTCCACCCATGGCTCCATCACTTTGCCCCACTGCGGGAGACTTTGCACAGTGATGTCGACGAATGGGCGCCGTCCATCCTATGTATACATCAGCAGCCAGTACACAGCTCTGTTAAGTCAACATCAGAGCAGGAGTTAATCTTCCCATCATGACCCCAGAATGGAAAAGTCACAAAAGACAAGCTTCTGTCAACCCTCTACTAATATGTAATGTGAACAGAAAATTCGCCTCTCTTGTTGTGACCCACCGAGTCTCAGGGATTGCTTATTATGTAGCAAACAGCAATAGCTGACTAACATGTGAAGAAATTATACCTCTGATCCCACATCCATGATTGAAGACCCTTTTTAAAAAAAGCAAAGGTTTTGTCCCTCAACAGAGGAATGGATACAGAAAATGTGATACATTTACACAATGGAGTACTACTCAGCTATTAAAAATGATGACTTCATGAAATTCAAAGGCAAATGGATGGAACTTGGAAATATCATCCTGATTGAGGTAACCCAATCACAAAAGAACACACAGAGTATGCACTCACTGATACATGGATTTTAGCCCCAAAACTAAGAATACCCAAGATACAATTCACAAACCATATGAAGCTCAAGAAGAAGGAAGACCAAAGTGTGGATGCTTCAGTGCTTCTTAGAAGGGGGAACAAAATACTCACAGGAGGAAATATGGAGACAAAGTGTGGAGCAAAGACTGAAGAAAAGGCCATCCAGACATTGCCCCACCTGGGAATCCATCCCATGTACAGTCGCCAAACATGGATGCTATTGCAGATGCCAGGAAGTGCTTGCTGACAGAAGTCTGATATAGCTGTTTCCTGAGAAGCTCTGCCAGAGCCTGACAAATACAGAGGAGGATGCTCTCAGCCAACCATTGGACTAAGCACAAGGTCCCCAATGGAGGAGTTAGAGAAAGGACTGAAGGAGCTGAAAGGGTTTGCAGCTCCATAGGAGGAACAATATGAACCAACCAGACCCCCCTGAGACCTCCCAGGGACTGGACCACCAACCAAAGAGTACACATGAAGGGACCCATGGCTCTGGCCGCATATGTGGCAGAGGATGGCCTTGTGGGACATCAGTGGGAGGAGTGGCCTGAAGGGGTTCAATGCCCCAGTGTAGGGGAATGTCAGGGCAGGAAGGCAGGAGTTGCGGGTGGGGAGCACCCTCATAGAGCCCGGGGGCGTGGGGGATGCAATAGAGGGCTTCCGATGGGGATACCTGGAAAGGGGATAACAATTTGAAATGTAGGACTGGAGAGATGGCTCAGCAGTTAAGAGCACTTACTGATCTTCCAAAGGTCCTGAGTTCAAATCCCAGCAACCACATGGTGGCTCACAACCATCCGTAATGAGATCTGACGCCCTCTTCTGATGCATCTGAAAATAGCTACACTGTACTTAGATATAATAATAAATAAATCTTTGGGCCAACCAGAGTGAGTGGGGCCAAGTCGGGTGAGCAGTGGTCCTGAATTCAAATTCCCAGCAACCACGTGATGGCTCACAGCCATCAGTACAGCTACACTGTACTCATATACATAAAATAAATACATTTTTAAAAAACAATTTGAAATGTAAATAAAGAAAATATCCAATAAAAGAAAAAAAAAAGCACAGGTTTTTATGAATAAGAAGAGGTTTGTTGGAACTGGAAAGAGCCCAAAGATTCCAGTGCCCAACAAAGATCCCAGATGGCTTTCTGGAAGAGAGGAGCAGATGTAAACAAAGGAGGTCCTCCTGAAAGCCAACACAGGGTATAAGTAAGGAACTCTCATGGTCTCCCCCAAATACCAGGCTTGCCAATGCTGTCCTAGTGGAATTTCATAGTACCGTGGTCCTGCGTCTGTTGTGCACTTCCTGTTTTTACATTATCCTGATGCTCTTTGTGTACATCCTGTCTTTGACCAATCGTTCCATCTTCTCTTTCTCAGTGTACTGTTCCCAGACCATAAGAAGAACCTGGAGACCTGGTGCACAGGGCAACCCATCCCCAAGATACGGTGGTGTTTGCGCTTGTTGCAGAAAGTG
Organism: Tokudaia tokunoshimensis; assembly: GCA_036184795.1. Classification (NCBI taxonomy): domain Eukaryota; kingdom Metazoa; phylum Chordata; class Mammalia; order Rodentia; family Muridae; genus Tokudaia; species Tokudaia tokunoshimensis. The sequence goes on from BTHU01000007.1 coordinate 41,774,672, forward strand.
ATTGACACTTAGACTTGATTCTATAAAGCAGCACCTGGGGGGGGTTGAATAACCCTTTCACAAGGGTTGCCTAAGACCACTGGAAATATCATATATTCACAATACGGTTCACGACGGTAGCAAAATTACAGTTATGAAACACCAAGACAATTTTATGGTTGGAGGTCACTACACCATGAGGAACTGTGTAAAGGGTTGCAGGGTTAGGAAGGTTGACAACAACTGCTGTGTCATGTGCTTGAAGAAGAGGCGAAAAAGATGGTGCCTGAGTAACAGACAGCGGCTTCCGCTCCTCCGCCTTCTTGTGGCCAATGGAATGCTTGTAAATACCACATTTGCCATTCCTAGGCTGGGGCTTCAAGGGGGAAAGTGGGTGGTCTTCTTTGCCATGCTGGTACCTAGATGTAGACGGTTAAAATAAAGACTTGGAGTTTGTTGGGACAAGGGGTAAGAAGTACGGCCTGTTGATCAGGAACCACACTTAGGATTTATACATGAGTGAGAAAACACAGCAACAATGATGGCAACAACTTCTATTGTGTTTAAGTCACTTTTCATTTTAGCATGTGGGAAGAGGACTATAGAGTGAGACAAGGTTTTACACTGTAGCTCAAGCTGGCTTGAAACTGACTGTCTTAGTTAGGGTTTCACTGCTGTGAACAGACACCATGACCAAGGCAACTCTTATATGGACAATATTTAATTGGGGTTGGCTTACAGGTTCAGAGGTTCAGTCCATTATCATCAAGGTGGGAACATGGCAGCATCCAGGCAGGCATGGTGCAGGAGGAGCTAAGAGTTCTACATCTTCATCTGAAGGTTGCTAGCAGAATACTGGCTTCCAGGCAGCTAGGATGAGGGTCTTAAAGCTCATACCCACAGTGACACACCTACTCCAACAAGGCCACACCTAACCCAACAAGGTTACACCTCCTAATAGTGCCACTCCCTGGACCAAGCATATATAAACCATCACACTGACTGTATAGTCTAGGCTGGCCTTAAATTAACAATCTTCCAGGCTTGGGCTTCTGAGTGCAGCAGTTAAGGTAAGTACCCCCACGCACATCCAATCATTTATAGATATTCACTCTAAGCTTCTATGTTCCTGTGAGGGCCGAACGAGCTAATGCATCGTGCAATCATGGCACATAAATGTTCAATAAATGCTCTGCCATTCAGCTTCTCGAGGCAACAGCTCACCACCACTGTCTTTTCTGTAACTTCTCCTCACTTCCATGCCTAGCACATGTTTAGAGAAGTTTCTCTTCATTCTGTCCTCTTCACAGGGATATTAGCTCCTCCAGCAAGAATGTTCTAAAAGCTTATAAAAATTGACTGTGGCCATTTTGCCTTTGGAATCCGTCCAGAGCACAGCCTGGTATTCCCCAGTCTCCTCACACACAAATCTTTGTTTAGTTGTGCCCCCTTTGCCACTTCCGTTGGCTTCTCCCTGGCTCCACTCTAGGTTTTTAGGTTCACCACCAACTTTTCATACCTGGCATGCCTTGCGTGTCTTGAATGCAGTGGCTTTCCCCCTCTGTCACTGCATACCTCCTCTCTGGCTCCGACCAGCGCTGTATTCTCCCTCCCTAATTCCATTCTTAGTCTCTTGAGGGAACAGGGAGTTTCGTGTTTCAGTTGATTCAATTCTAGCGCTTTCTACCGCCAGGAAAAGAATATTATATTCAAGGACATTATGCAGTGTCATGAATCATGTCACTTTTCAGGAGATTGGGATGCATGCTATGCCCAGTGCCAGCACACAGGAATAATCATCTTTCATTAAGATGCGCACTGGGAATCCAGCGAGATATCAAGAGACTTGATCAGCCTGTTAGACTGATCAGAACTGTCATCTGCCAGGGCGGAGACTTTGGTTTGTTCGTGTTTAGCTTCTAGAGAAAGAAGAGCCCGCACCCAAACATCTGTTCAAGAAGTCACTGACGCCAGGTGCCCCGCATTATCCTCCTCATCACAAAGTTCTACCATGGGCCCTTTAAGTCTCGTTTTCACCTAGCCCTCACTCATTAAAGCATCTCTAGGTTTGCAACCTCGAGGTGGAGGACCTACACTTTGATGGTGAGATCCAGTGACCAGCTGAACTCAACTTACATTAAGACCAGAGTGCCATCAAAGGTGGACTCCTTCTCTCATTGTGCACAAAGCCAACATCTTGTGCAAGTTCAAAGACATTAGCTGTGAGACTCACTCAAGCCCTCCACCAACTCTCAGAAGCATCTTGGGATCACGCAGAACTACTGTGTTCTAACCTCACGGCTCTTTAAAATGATGGGAGGCTCTTACCCATCACTATTGAGAACCAGTTCTGTGACACACTGAACAAAGCAAGACTTACAGGGAATCTATAATGTGGATGAGATACAAGGGGTAAAAAGTGATGATACTGGCATTACAGAAGAGACATCCCACTCAACGTGGGTACTTGTTATGTCTACTGATCCAATATCTGTTATATTGTAATGAGTCATAAGTGGAATATGACTTTCTAAATGAAAATGTTAGCTTATGCATATGACCTTCAATGAATTTGGTTGATAGGCTATTGGCCATAATGCCACCTCCTGGCCAAACATGACAGTGTGAATTGAGGAGGCCAGTGTTAAGGAAATAAGGCTCCTCCTCCTTTGCTCAAACAAGAAGCTCCCATGACAGCAAAGGAAGGGATTACAATACCCCTAGGGGAGAATGTCACAAAGTCAAGAGTTGCGAGGTATTCTAGACAACTTATCTTTTTTTCGTATTTCCTCTTCTATTATATAAATATCAGTTTAATCTTTTACTGTAAGAATATAAATGTTTTAAGAGGATCTTTGTGACCATCTATACAAATTCACAAACAGTACAATTAATTGATAAAGGTCTCTGGGTTTCTTCATGGTCTCTCATGCTGCTGTGGAGGACTCGGAAAAAAATATAAACGAACAAAAATATCCGACAAAAGTATATACATCCTACTCAAAAGCTATTTGTTTTAAAGCCACAGTCCCAACTCACCCCCCACCAAAACAAAGTCTTCTATTCCTCCATTTAGATACAAAAGTTTTTTAAACCCACAAGCTCCTCATTTCATGAACAGAACACAGATAAGACATGACGTTCAGTCTCCTCCTTTCACATAGCCTCAGGCTCTCTGCCGACTCTCAGCTCCTAGACAGGACAGGAAGCCTCACAATATAACCTCTGGGTGGGAAAACTTGGAAGAGGGTTGGGATGGGGGCACAATTTGCATATATAATCCTCCTCTTCAAGACTCAGTCTGCATCTCAAACAAACAAACAAAAAGGAAGTTCTGTTCTCATTTCTTCCATACATTTGTGCTGTAAACTAAATCAATATTTAGAAACATGGTTGGGCCATCAAAGCCCAACAGATGAGAAGGAAAATCATAGCCAGGATGCAGAGTGGGGCACACTGGATAGAGTGAGGTTTCTAGACAAATTCTTATTTTATGATGTTTCTGAGATTTTGACAGTTATCTTCTGTTCGTCTAATCCAGTGGCTCTCAAAATACATTCCTCAGACCGACCAGATTGTTCAGAAATTCATTGGAAATTCAGAAAAAAATCTATTGTTTTATATGCCTGAGGTTGTAAACTTTCAGTAGCAATTTTAGCCATTCTAACCAAAAGTTCCTTTTATCATCTAGATTTTATTTGGGTCTGTATAGTCTGATAGCCCCCGAGAGTAATCACTTGGCAAAATTAGTATTTTCCCTTACACTTTGATATGTCCCTCCATTTATTAGTCATGCAGATGATGTAAGAATCATATTTCCAGGCCGTAAGTATGAAGTTAACGATCAGACTAGCCAACCTTGAACAGTCTCCTCAAAAAGGAAGGTGTGGATCTGATGGGAAATGTACAAAGTTTGTCATTTACAAAGAACTGGTTTCATTACACAACTGTGGTGGTTCTATTTTGCTTGGATTCCTGCTATGACTATCATGCCAGAGATTCCCCCCGGGCAAGCTTCCACAAGAGCACTATGGGAAGATCGGCCATTCCATCTCAGAATGGTTATGCCTTACCCTGATTCTACTAAGCTGTGTGTGTGTGTGTGTGTGTGTGTGTGTGTGTGTGTGTGTGTGTGTGTACTGGCTGGTTTTGTGTGTCAACTTGACACAGACTGGAGTTATCACAGAGAAAGGAGCATCCCTTGAGGAAATACCTCCATGAGATCCAGCTGTAAGGCATTTTCTCAATTAGTGATCAAGGAGGGGAGGGCCCATTGTGGGCGGTGCCATCCCTGGACTGGTAGTCTTTCTATAAGAAAGCAAGCCAGGGGAAGCAAGCCAGTAAGAAACATCCCTCCATGGCCTCGGCATCAGCTCCTGCTTCCTGACCTGCTTGAGTTCCAGTTCTGACTTCCTTTGGTGATGAACAGCAATGTGGAAGTGTAAGCTGAATAAACCCTTTCCTCCACACCTTGCTTCCAGGTCATGATGTTTGTGCAGGAATAGAAACCCTGACTTAGACAGTGTATTAATCCTATGGTCATATAGAACTAATATGTTATTTGTAGTATAACATTGAGATCCAAATACATTTGTTCTTTGTTACATCTCTTGCTCTGCAGAACCACCCACCTCCTCGCCCATGTCTTCGCCTCTCGGGACCCTTCACCATTCCCTTATCTCAGAGGCAGGACGCTTGTACATAGTTAGGTCCATCTCTCTTAAGTGCTGTCTGGTCTTACCTAAAGTTCTCATTATGGAAGTCCAACACTCTAACAGGACACAGTCTTCATGGACTTCAAAACTCACCATTCATTTAAAGATGAGTATGAAGCTTTATAGACAGTCGGAATGCAGGAAGTACATCACTAGGTTGAAACAACATGGCAAGTTCTTGGAGCCATCGGTATTGGCTCTGTAACCCTCCTCAGTCACCCCTTCACCTCCCAGAGAAGCAATCTCTGAAGATGGCACTGTTCTCATGAGCGGAATGACGACAACTGTTTATCATTTTAGTGTATTTTATATCATCAAAGACGAGTCTTCATGAACCTTCCTGCTGCTTCATGCTTTCTCAAGATGGTAGCTGTCTATCTTGAGCTTACACACTTTTATGAGCAGAGTTGGTCCAAGAAATAGCTATGGAATCATCATCTCTCAGATCTCCACTTAATTCTTATGATTACTTTTTAAGGGCCTTGAGAGCTGACCCCTGCAGAAGTGGGGATTGCTGGGTCTCCATATTCACATGTGACCCCTTCATATGAATTTAAAGCTGTCCTTAAAATCTCCACAAGTATCTATGAGTCAGGTAATACAAGTTCAATCATATTGTGACTTCTTTTCAGAAAGTTTGAGGCCAGTAATCACTTCCCAATACCCCAGGCAATACTCCTTTGGTGTTCCGAGCCTCCTTGGAGAAGATTAAATTTTCCCCATATCTCTATGATCCTGGAAGTCTATTAATAGGTTAATCTCTGAGCTGAATCTGGCAGATATAAATGTGAGAGTTCCCAAAGAACTGTGAGTGACTGCATGCATAGCCCAATGTCTGTCTCAAAGCTAGAAGGAAAGAACCAAGCTCCCCAATAGTGTGGGTGGTTGATTCTACTGAAATATCAGATTCTTCAAAGGACTTGATCAATAAGATAAATGCACAGGAAGGTCATATGCATCTCAACATTGTTGCGGTTCAGCACTGTGGTTTCAAGGGTATTCTGGGAGTAGACTTTAGAAGCAAACGCTCTCAATTTTCTGATGCTTAAAATAGACCCGTCAATGACATGATGTTTTCTTTCTGTATTGTTGCAGCAGAAATGGAACTGGTTCTAAAGGATTTCTTCCCCATAGGTTAAAGAAAAATAATTTTACTCTTTTTTTTCCCCAATGGAGTCTGTCTTCATTAGACAGAAGGCAATGATAAATCACTTTTGGCAAGTTATACAAAAATGAAAGGAGATAGATATAAATTATACCCTTCAGAAAGATTATATCTGAACCTTTAGTATCAAATATCCTGGAAAAAGTACAAATCTCTGTAGACCTCAAAAATGGAATACTAATCAAGTGAATTATATAGCTTCAGTCTAGTAATAAAATTGTGCCCTTTATTTGTTGAAAGGATAAGCCTGTAAAACATAATAAAATATTCCTGGAAAAAATGATTAAATTATCCAGACCTCAAAACTCAAATAAAGTAGTAGTTGAATCATCATTACTTTTGGGGATATTACAAAAAAATTAAGATACAGAAAATAATTAACCAAAAAATCAACAAAGGCTGTTCATACTTTGATATTTTTGTCGTAATTTCTAATTTTCTCTTCCTTCTCAGAGATATCTCATACATTGGTGATTTGGAAATATGATATGTGTTTTTAGACTCAGTACATTTATATGATTTTTTTGTTTGTTTCTAGTTTATATAAATACTGCCCATGATGGTTAACTTTAGATGTCAGCTAAATGGATTCCAAGAAGCAGCTACTTTTCTACTAGGCCACGGGCTTTTTATTCATGATTGGGTTGGAGTCCTAAGGTAAAGAGAGAATTATGGCTTCTGAAGGAGGAGATAAGGTCTCAAAAGCTGAAAACATTTCCAATATGGAGTGAGGCGAGCCAGCTAAATGGGTTAAAAAACGTCTACACACCTAAGAAAGCATCATTTGGGGTATGTCTTATAAGGGCTTTTCTATCAAAGTTTACCATGTGAATCTGAATTAACTAGCTGATTGAGACCCACAAGCACTCTTCAACCACTTGGATTCCTGTAGAGTTAAAAAACCAGAGCCTCTCCGACCTCTCTCCTTCCATCCCACCATTCCTTGGGAGCTGGGAGTTGGGTCTCATCGTACTCCCCCTCCTTTTTTGTTGGTAATTCTTTTCATTACATTTTAATTTAATTATGGGGGTTGCATGTTGTTGTGAATGTGTGGAGGTCAGAGGACAATTTGTGGACGCCAGCTCTCTCCTTCTACCATGTGGGGTACCCAGTCAAAATCCAAGTTGTCAAGCTTGGTAGCTGGCACCAATACCCACTAAGTCATCCCATTAATCCCCATTTTTGGATTCTCAAGAGATATCAGAAAATAAAGAAGAATTACAACAAAACAAAAACAAGCCAGGAAAGTGGGCAGCTTAAGGGCTTAGCAGCTGCAAGGGCTCTAATCTGCAGTGTCCTTTCAGTCTGTGGCATTGCCCGTATGACAACCACCTGCCACCCTCTTTGGCTACTCATCGACTTACTACATATTGGAAATGTTTTCAAGCTTTTGAGACCTTATCTCCTCCTTCAGAAGCCATAATTCTCTCTTTACCCTAGGACTTCAACCCAAACATAAGTAAAAGCCAGTGACCTAATAGAAGCAGGTGCTTCTTGGAATCCGGTCTTTTTGGAAGGAACTATTTCCATTTCTCAAAGTCCTCGGACACAAGAGGTTTCCAGACCAGGCGGAATTTCCAATGACTATGTTGCTTCACTGGTGTGTGAAATGGAATGTATAATTTTGGGTGTGACTTCTGTCCCTTCTATAGACGGTGTGTTTCCTGATGGCCGAGAGTGACTCTAAGGAAGTGCACTCTGCAAATAGGCTGCCTGGTCATAATCTAAATCATTGTCTTTTGCAAACCAGCCATTGACCTTGGGCAAATTAATCACTCACTTTTTTTCCCTCTATTATATGTAAAAAAAATAAATAAATAACTGTGTCTATAGCTATATCTTAAAGCTTTGCGATGATTAATGGAGCAAATATCTATGGTGCATTTGGAACTGTGCCTGGCACACAGGCAGCAAGCGGCAAACATTAGTTGTGATGATTTAACACATTCTTTTCTCCTGCGTTGACTGTGGCTGGCTTCTATAGATCCCGAGGACAGAACCCTATCTAATCGTTCAGGCGTTTTTCCCTTTTCCTAAATCAGACCAATGGGAAAGGTGTCTTACAGTTTTTACTGCAAATTCCTCGATACTATTGCATCCAAGCACTCTCTCATACACTCGTGGGTGGTTCCCGCCTTGTGGTCTCTGAAGTCTTCTTACTAGCCATTGCATATTCACCATCAGGTTCTAGTTCTTTTCCTTGTAAAACTCTATGCCATCATCAAGGACTCAAGATCCTCAACCTTTCTTTGCTTTATGTGTTGAAAAATATCTTCACCAATTCCGTCATTTGCCTTCAACTTTATTTATGGTATGTTTTTTTTTCATATCACATTGAAGGTTCAGATTTTGATGTGGCCAATTATTTCATCTATTTCTTTATCAGTTAAGCATTCTGTGTCCTGCTGAATTTCTCAACTCTTTCTGCAATCATAAATATATTATTCTATCTCCCCGCTTAAGAGATTTAACATATTCCTTTTTGGATTGCGCTGTTTATATTAGCCTGTCTGAGCCATGAGTTTTATGAGTAAATTATGAAAACATTTACAGAGGTAGTTGCTTTCTATTATTTCCCAATGCCTGTCTTATTAACAATGTGTGCAAAGGGTTTTTCTGTTCAGAAATGGAAGAGACAATTTGCCAATACACAGGAAGCAAGAGTCTGTGCACCAGACAAGACTGATAATGCAGTTGCTAAGTCTGGCTTGGGGGGGGGGGGCGACCAACGTATCTAGATCATATATTATCTTGCCTTTGTAAAGCCTTTCCAATAACAAATAAACATACCCCACACACATCTCAGACATTGCCATCTAAGCAAGGGTTATTGACTGAAGAGGTCATCCTTACTAAGATTAAGGAACAGCATAAGAAAATCTTTGGGAGCTCAAAGATGCCAACTGTCTGGGTCCAGCCTTACTCAGAGTCAGAGTGACGAAGGTCTCTAGTCGCTGCATCAGTGCACCTGGCTGAAACTCAAAATGGATTGTGTCATTTTAAATTAGTCATTTCCTCCATATCTGTCTTGGCTTAGAGTAAGAGTCTGGTCTTGCAGATTTTTTCCCCCTACCTCTCAAATAAAAATGACTGTCTTCATTTGCTTTTCTATCTCTCCCTGAGGAGCCTATATAAGGTTGGACTTTGTGCATATACTGTATAAATATTCATTTACTTAAAACTGGGTTACACTTGCTTGAAATTGAAATTGTTGGGGGTACTGAGGTGCAGATATAAAGGCATGGTTGAGTCCCTTGGAGACCTCTGTAATTACTTGGAGTCAATCTGACTTGCACTTGAGGTCCTACCAACAGACATTTGAGATTTATGAGTTAAGGCTTTTATTTTGTAACTCTGGGGCTGCAAGAAACAGAGGGAACGCCGAAGATTCTAAGCCTCATTTTCTTAGATTTTTATCCACAAGGCCTGGAGGAAAGCCATGGACTGAGCATTTTTATATAGGAAAAAGGCCCGTTAATCTTTGTGTGAGAAAATGCGAGCTATGGTGTTGCATCTCTAGGAAAATTCTACCTAAACATTCTATGCAGCCCGGAGCAGACTAGCAAATCATACACTAATGTGAATCAATTATCAGCTTTGCCAGTAATGTGAGATCTTGGAAAGAGGGAGATCTGGGGGTGAAATCTTTTGTTGAAGTGAGAGGCAGGGGTAAAAACAGGTTTAGAGGTTAAGGGTGCTTTTCTGGGGAAGGAAAAGCTTTGGTGGGGCAGTAAGTTTATCACACCAAAACCTCACAAGAGCAGGACAGAACCCAGGACAGCATTCTTTTGCTGGTCCAGCCAGGCTACCCAAGTGTCCAGACAGCCCGGTCATTCTTCTGAACTTAGCTTGCAAGGTCCTTAGACTCTGCTCCATTTCTTTCTCTTCCAGCTGCCCTGACTACATGGGTAAATTGTACAATAAAGCTGAGTTTATTTGAGTTTTGTTTTTAAAGTATCCCATAGACATCAAATAGCAAGATTAGTAAACTTTCAAAGAATATTTAATATCCAAAATAAAGCAAAAAGAGACATTATAGTGATATGATATGATATGATATAGGAAAAATTAAGAGACATGAGAAGCTGGGTAAAATGGTACATATCTATAATCCCAGCAACTGGGAGGTTGAGGCAAAAGGATCATAAGTTTGAGGCCAGTTAGAGCTACGTGCAGAATTTCAAGCTGTCCTGGGCAACATAGCAAGACGATAGCTTTAAAAATGCAAGAATAAATCAGAGCATTATGATACACGCAATTCCAGTCCTACACAGAGGAAAGAAGAGGGCTGTGCCCAGCAGCACTTAGAGAAATAATGCTGTGAAATCTCTGAAGTGGGTAAGAAGCATTAATCCACCCCGTGCAGAAGTCTAGTGAGTAGAAATCATATAATATGCCCATAATATATTGTATATTTATAAAGATGTATAAAGCTACATATTGTCACATTCATAATCCAGCTACTAAAAACAAAGGTTAAAAGGTTAAAAATAGTTAAATGAGCATGTTGGGTTGTTTCCTCATATGTCCGTTTGTCCCTTGGATGGATTTGGCCCTGCTGTTTTAGAAGTGATGAAGGGGAGAATAGAAGGTGTTGGGAGAGGCTGGACATAGCATGGGTATTCTGCCAGTGACTGATGGCTGACTATTGAAATACAAACCAGGGAGACACAGGTCCAAGTGCCAGGTTAGCGTTGTTCAGATGTCAGCCCCAAGAACCCTGCAGGTATGTGCTCCTCCTACTGTACTCCATTAACACTGCAGTAGTGTGTATTTGTGGGTTTGAGCCCCTGGGAACAGTAGGTGAACACAAGATAGATAGGAATGTTATTTGATACACGACAACAAATGTAGCCGTTTAGCCACAGAGTCAGGCTCACCAAGGGCTGACTTACTGTGTCATTGCCTGGTCATGTTTACTTGGGAGATTTCTGAGCTTTGCTCCTTCAGCGAATGGAAACAATGACATTTATTATATTAATAACACCATCAATTGTCCTCAGAGAAGCTTCCTCCAATAGCTGATGGGGGCGGTTGCAGAGACCATTAGGTGGGGTTCAGAGAGCCCCATAGAAGAAGAGGAGAAGGAAGGATTGTAAGCCAAGGACACCACAAGAACACAGCCCACAGAATCGACTAAGCAGGCTGCACAGGGGCTCAGAGACTGAAGCGGCAATCACGGAGCCTACTTGGGTCTGAGCTAGGTCCCCAGCATATACATCGTGGCTGTTTAGTTTGGGGTTTTCTGAGACACCTTCAGTGGGAGTGGGGTGTCTCTGATTCTTTTGACTGCTCTTGGGATTCTTTTCCTCCTACTGAGTTGCCCCATCCAGCCTTAAGATAAGGCTCTTATTACATCTAGTTATGCCATGGTCAGTTGATACTACTGGGAAGCCTGCTCTTCTCTGAAGGGAAATGAGAAACTGTGGATCTGGGGGAGAAGGGGTGGTGGTGGTGGGGACTGGGAAGAGAGGAGGGAGGGGAGGCTGAAGTCGGAATGTAATGTATGAAAGAAGAATAAGTAAATAAACTAATACCGCCATCTTACAAGATTATTGAGAAGATTAGAGAATATGTAGTATAAATTATTTGTGTCTATATATAACAAATGAAAATACGCATAGCCTTAGAACACTGGATGGTTTACAATAATTGTTTTGCCTTTGACAAAAACCTGAAAGGATTCAAATTCCCAGTCCTCATTTCCTATAGATACATCAGGAAGGTAGGACTCTTAAGTGTCCTGTGCCAGAGTTAGTAGAAGCTATCACTGTTTGAAAGGGCGGACTTACAGCTGTTTATCTGTAATTCACCTTACTTCCTAGAAGTAGGCCTTTTATTTAAGGAATTCAAAGCTGTTAGCCTTCACTACAGTCTTCTTTAAGAATGTTATTTCAAGGGAAAATTTTAAGATTGGGCATATATAGTAGAACAGAATATATGCTTCTTATCATTTTTTTTCTTGAAAGATTAAAGAGAAAGTGAAATACTAAAAATCATGCAATTGGAAAAAGATATATTTTCTGGGACGTGGTGGTGCACATTTTTAGTCCCAGGACTTGGGAGACAGAAGCACAAGGATTCTGTGAATATGAGGCCAGCCTGGTCTATGGACTGAGTTCTGGGACAGCCAGGGCTACACAGAGTAACTGTCTCAAAAAACAATCAATCAATCAATCAATAAATAAATAATAAAATAGATAAACTCACCAGACTTGATGGTCCATGCCTTTAATCCCAGCACTTAGGAGGCAGAGACAGATGGATCTCTGTGAGTTCAAGACTAGCCTAGACTACATTGTGAGTTCCAAAATAGCCAAGGCTATGTAGGAGAAATAAAAAATAAGAAAGGAAGGAAGGAAGAAAGAAAGAAAGAAAGAAAGAAAGAAAGAAAGAAAGAAAGAAAGAAAGAAAGAAAGAAAGAGGAAGGAAGGAGGGAGGGAAGGAAGGAAGGAAGGAGGGAAGGAAGGAAGGAAGGAAGGAAGGAAGGAAGGAGGGAAGGAGGGAAGGAAGGAAGGAAGGAAGGAAGGAGGGAAGGAAGGAAGGAAGGAGGGAAGGAAGGAAGGAAGAGAGAAGGGAAAGGGAACCTCCTTGAGTTTTAATAAACACAGGAACCCTGCTCCTTGCCCAGCTCTGCTTCACTGTGTTGCATCAATATTCAATTACCTGTGACTTTTACTTACAAAACTACACTTAAGGAATAATTATTTTTCCTGTTCAGCAGAAATTAAAATTCACTGCTCAGGACAGTTGAATTTTATTCGCTATAAATAATTTTCAGGTGTTTCTTTCAGAGTTCTGAATATTTTGGCATACATTTCCCACTTCCTTGCAAGGGAAGTCAAATCTGAATGAATTTCTCTGTAGTCTTATTATAAACACGCAAAGACGCACCAGGTGGAATTATCCCTGTGACATTTTCTGTGTTAGATGTAATCACTCTCCTACGAATATGTTGCTATATTTGGAAATTTATTTCCCGTCATGCAAATTTCTTTTTGCATATTTCTGTTAATAGGGTTATCAAAAGATTAAAATATCATCAAGGTAAAAAAAAATATTCTGTAAGAGAAGCTTTTGTGCTTTCTGGATTTAGGGAAATAATGAATCTGGAAGTTCACCCAAATAATTACTTTTTGGAACTCCTTGGTGTGCATTAGTTCACAAACTCTCTACTGTGTCTGGCTGCAGTTGGCCGTATTATCTCATCTGTGACAGTATTTGCCGCAGTGAATGACACATTGAAGAAGGCAGTGTTTGTCTAGCTGAGTGACTCTTTCAATTCCAGACACTGAAGAAGGGATGCTCACCGTGTTCTCTGCTGATCAGTATGTAAGATTCCATTAAAAAGAAAAAAAAATCTGTGATTGAACAGACATATCAGCCAGGTGACATATAATAGTTGCACAGGACTATCTTCCTGGGGAAGGCTCAAACACTCTATAAAGTTAGACGGAGCGATAAACAAACCTCAGAGATCTCATCACTGGATCTTGAAATGCTATCTGCCCTGGGGTGAAATTGCTACTTAACAAGAAATGACACTTTCTGCTGTTCCGAGGAAGTAAGCAAGAAAGAAGAGGTCAGTCACAGCTCCGGGCAGCTGCGTAAGAAATACACATTATTGCAGCAGAGTCGTCAAAATTTCTGGGCTACCTCAGACTTCGATTCAGGTCTGTGCCCTTATTTTTCAATTAAAATAATTACATCCTCGAGATGGCAGAATATCAAATCTACATAAAATGTAGGCTTTACATGAAAGCAGAAGTGTGCATTTAGAGTTCACACTTAGATGGACTGAGCAAAGTTTCATTCGAAAGTTGTAGAAAACAATAATCTGGGTAGTTGAGAACCAATTTACTAGCTAATTTATTTTGTTTGCTCTCTTAGTTTCAGAGAGAAAGTGGTCACACAATGGAAACTAAAATTCTAGTGTGATACAATTGCTGTGAGAGACAAAGTCTTAATGCTACCCACAGTTTCCTCAGGTACCTGGTATCTTCACCTCTGTGAACCTCTCTCTTCCTTTTGAGCACAAACAAGAGTTTTCATTGGTTTCTCACTAAAAGATCTAGGCAGGGACAATGGATGCTACTTAATGCTACTCTCATTTTGCGTCACTTTTCATAGACTCGATTTACTACTAGGGGTCAGGATTCCTGTGCATCTCGAGAAGTTTGCAGCTTTTTTGAGAATGCTCGTGCATCAAGGAGTGGAAAGCAGAATCCCAGACTATAGACAGCTTCAGTGTCTTTACTACAGCATCACCAACAGTCAGAAAATACCCTGAGGTTATCAGTTTTCTGACAATGACAATGAAGTCAGTCAACAACCTGAGGACTAGTCAAGATGCCAAGTGTGTCTTAGTTAGAGTTTTATTACTGTGAAGAGACACCATGACCAAGGCCACTTTTTTTACACTAATTTTCATCTACTTCTTATTTTTTTGAATTTTTATTAGATATTTTCTTTATTTACATTGCAAATGTTAGCTCCTTTCCTGGTTTCCCCTCTGAAAACCTCCTATCACATCCCCCCATCCCCCTGCTTCTATGAGGGTGTTCCCTCCACCCACCCACTCACTCCTGTTTCCCTGTCCTGGCATTCCCCTACACTGGGGCATCAAACCTTCACAGGACCAAGGGCCTCTCCTCCCAATGATATCCCAGAAGGCCATCCTCTGCTACATATGCATCTGGAGCCATAGATCCCTTCATGTATACTCTTTGGTTGATGGTTTAGTCCCTAGTAACTCTGGGGGTACTGGTTGATTCATATTGTTGTTCCTCCTAGGGGTTGCAAACCCCTTCATTTCCTTGGGTCCTTTCTCTAGCTCCTCCATTGAGGACCCTGTGCTCAGTCCATTGGTTGGCTGAGAGCACCCACCTCAGTATTTGTCAGGCTCTGGCAGAGCCTCTCAGGAGACAGCTATATCAGGCTCCTGTCAGGAAGCACTTGTTGGCATCCACAATAGTGTCAGGGTTTGGAATGGATCCCCAGGTGGGGCAGTCTCTGGATGGCCTTGACTTCAGACTCTGCTCTACACTTTGTCTCTGTATCTCCTCCCATGGGTGTTTTGTTCCCCCTTCTAAGAAGGATCGGAGTATCCATACTTTGGTCTTCCTTCTTCTTGAGCTTCATATGGTCTGTGAATTGTATCTTGGGTATTCTGAGGTTTTGGGCTGATATCCACTTATCAGTGAGTGCATACCATGTGTGTTCTTTTGTGATTGGATTACCTCACTCAGGATGATATTTTCTAGTTCCATCCATTTGTCTAAGAATTTCATTGTTTTTAATGGCTGAATAGTATTCCATTGTGTAAACATACCACATTTTCTGTATCCATTCCTCTGTTGAAGGACATCTGGGTTCTTTCCAGCTTCTGGCTTTTATAAATAAGGCTTCTATGATCATAGCAGAGCATGTGTCCTTGTTATATGTTGGAGCATCTTCTGGGTATATGCCCAGGAGTGATAGAGCTGGGTCCTCAAGTAATACTATGTCCAATTTTCTAAGGAACCACCACACTGATTTGACCAGGTCAACTATTAATTGAGGCTGGCTTATACTTGCAGAGGTTCAGTCCATTACCATCATGGCAGAAAGCATGGAAGCTTGCAGGTAGACATGGTGCTGAAGGAGCCTAGAGTTCTACATCTTAATCCAAGGCGGCACAAGATCGACTGTGTCCACATTGGGTGGAGCTCGAGCATAGGAAATCTCAAAGCCCATGCCCACAGTGATATACTTCCTCCAGCTAATCCATACCCCCTACTAGTGCCATTCCCAATGGCCAAGCATTCAAACACATGAGTTTGCCATACCTATTCAAACCACACAGCGGTGGTTTGCTGAGGACATTGCTGAGATCATCTTTATCATGCCTTCTAAGAGTCTGAGATGAAAATCCAGAGAAATTTGACTTTAAAACACATCAATTGTGAAATATTTAATGTGCATTGTTTTAAGCCTGTAAGCTTTTAATAACTTATTATATAACTATAGAAAACTAAGACACCAGTACAGAGGACAAAAAAAAGGAAACACAGAAAATCTCAAGTGTGGGCAAGGATATGGAGCAATTGTAAGTTCTGTGTACTGCTACATAGGTTGGAAATTGGTTCAGTTATTTCAGAAAACCATTTGGCAACATTGCCAAAATTTGAATCTGTATCTATGTTCTGTGGTTCAAAAAGTTAATTTTAAAGTTGTGACTGAAATCAATGAATAAGTGTTGAAGAGTTTGCTCAGTCATTGATAGAACTTGCTTGCTGCTCTTCCAGAAGAACCAACTTCACTTCCTAGCGCCCATACCCTCTGGACTTCAGCTTCAGTGAAACCAACACCCTCTGGATGCCACAGTCACCCCCACAGGAATATCAGACACACAGACACAAATAGATACACTCATGTTTTGATATTTTTCCTACCCAATTACCCGGTAAAAGAAATCTCAACTCAATCAATATCAATACAAGCTATACACCTAGATTGGGCGGATCTCCCACTACACTACTCTATTCCCATCTATCCTAACCCATATCACTTTAGGTTTCTCCAGGCCATGAGCTTCTCTCCATCCTCTTCCGTTGATCCTCCATTGCTCCTCCCCCTTCCCCCATCGATCCTTTTCTCCTCCCCCAAAACCTCTCAGTTCCTCCTCCTTCCTCTAGCCTTTGTTTGGCTCTAGCCTTTGTTTGAAAAGTTAAGGCAGGGAGAAGGTTCACAAGGCACCTGTAAATGTGATTAACTCCTTGTCTGCAGCCCCTCCCAGGAGTGGAATTAGCATCAAAATACAAGCCCAGGGCTATCCACAACACAATCATATAGACACTCATGCATATACAGATGGCAGACACTCACACAGACACACTTGCAAATACTCAAACAGATACACATACACATAAATACAAACCCAGCAGACACTAACACACACACACACACACACACACACATAAACACACAGGGCAGACACTCTGATGCATCCTCAGGCATATACTCATACAGACACAAATACAAAACCAGCAGGTACTCACACAAACACACAGAGACACTTACACAGATATACATGCACACACATACAGCAGACATTAACACAGACACCTGTGTATGCATACATAAAAATTATAGTTTGGAGAAATGACTTAGCCTCTTGCAGAGGACTTGGTTTTGGTTCCTAGCACCCATGGTTAGATGGTTCACAACCACCTGTAACTCCAGTTTCAGGGAATCAGATAACCCCTTCTGTCCTCTGCTGATGGCTATACAGATTTGTGAGATAACCCATAATGAAAAATAAAACAAATCTTAAAATAATGGAAATAAAATAAATACAAATAAATGAGATAAATAGGTAAATATGCCCAAAGATATATTCAAGTATGTTGCTAGTCAAACTGTTTAAAATAATCCCAAACCTTAAACAATCATCTGCTGGTGACTTGACCTTGGACTTTCCAACATCCAGAACTATGGGGAGTGAATTTCCATTATTCATGAGTTACCATTTATATGGTACTTTTGTTAAAGCCATGCAAGGAGTCTAATAATACAAGTACACATGAACATATACATGGACATATGGATACACTTACATTTCAGGCAGGGAGAAGGTGTCATTAAACACGTAGCTTCCAGGCACCTATATTGCTTCATCACCTCTCTCAGATAGTGTGGATTCTTAACACCGCCCCTTGCACACACAGCCAGGTCTGCCTAAGTACATCTACTTATAAAGGAGTGTACAGGGCACTTTCACCACCATTATCTCTTTTGATGCTTAGGGCAAGCCTCTGGTAGATCCAGGGGCTGTCATTATTCATTTATCGAGGAGGAAACTAATACTTTGAAGTTAAGTGAGCATTCCATGGTCTCGAAGAACTCGTAGAATCTCAAATCTTGAATAATTTTCTGTCTCCTCTTCCTTTTCCATTCCAGGCTCTGGCCTTTGGGCACAGCTGGGCTTGGATCTTGGCATGGGTAGGGCATACAAGGTGGTGGGACTATTTAGCCCTCAGTATACTCTCCCTGCTCCCAGACCGGTACTTGTGATGTATGCGAACTGAGCTTCACAATTGCTGTCCAAAATCATCTAGTTAGGAAGTGACACTGGAAAATCCATCATTGTGAACATGGCCCAGCCACTGTGAAGCCGAGGGAAATACAGCATAATGTGAACACAAGAAGGCTGCACGTTTACAGAATCTCATCAGAAATACTTCATGTTCTGTTGTTTATAAACTCAGAGTCCTGAGAAGCGTGCAAACAATGAGATTGTGGCCATCCTGAGATAGACAGGCAACAAAGTTATCGCCAGTGTTCTTGCAAAGAGTACACAACTGTCTTACCTACTATCTCTGCATAGGCAAGCCTTATATTCACGTTTAGCTGGAGTTTTATAACCCTGGCCTGTATACAAGAGTCAAAATCATGTGCTACAGATGTGAGAAACAAGGCTTTTCACAAAGTGTTTCATGCTTTACAGGGAGAGATCCTCTGTGAGCACAGAATACTGCCTTGATTTAACCAAGTAATGGGGCGTTCACAGTGCCTCTCAGAGCTTCCAGATGAGTTGTAGGGATCTTTTTTTTATTAGTAAACATTTTATTCATTTACATTTCAAATGATATCCCCCTTTCCAGTTACCCCTCCACAAACCCCCATCCCATTCACCGTCTCCCCCTCCCCTTTGCCTCTGTGAGGGTGCTCCTCCACCCACTCACCCACTCCTACCTCACCCCTCTAGCATCTCCCTATGCAGGAGCATCAAACCGCCACAGTACCAAGGGCCTCCCCTCCTAATGATGTCAGAGAAGGCCATCCTCTGCTACACATGTATCTGGAGCCATGGGTCCCTCCATGTGTACTCTTTGGTTGATGGTCTAGTCTCTGGGAGCTCTGTGTGGTCCAGTTAGTTGATACTGTTCTTCCTATGTGGTTGCAATCCCCTTTAGCTTCTTCAGTCCTTCCCCTGGCTCTTCCCTTGGGGGTCCCAGGCTCAGTCTGATGGTGGGCTGTATCTGCATCTGTATTGTTCAGGAGTTGTGGGAATTCTATGCCTCCCTCCCTAGGAACAAGCAAACCATAGCCTTTAGCATCAGTGTAGAGTATAAACCCCTCAAAGGCAGACTCTCTTGAGTTAGGACATTGTGCTTGTTTGATTGCTTTTTTATCTCATGTACCTCTTGAATCTGTGCCACTAATCACCTCTCCTTCCTGGCTTTCTCCTGCCCTCTATCTCCTGTTCCATCTCTGTTGTTCCCTATGGAGTCATTTAATTTACAGCAGGAATGTGATTCAATAAGAGACAAAGAAATGAGCGCCCACAGACATAGACTGAGCCTCGACTTTGCCTGTAGATACCTGCCATTTTGAGCCAGTCAATTTGGTTCTCCGAGTCTTAGATATCATAACCTTCTCAACCTTCGAAGTTAGTCAAGCTTGCAATTCCTCTCCCATTTGAAGGAGGAAGGGATGTACCACTTTATTGGTGTCCTATTTGGCTTTCTTTTGCTGTGATAAAACATGGGCCAAACCAACTTGGGGAGGAACAGGTTTAGTTGGTTTACATGTCCTGGTCACAGTCATCTCTGAAGGAAGTCAGGGCAAGGAATCCAGCAGGAGCCATGGAGGGATGCTGCTCACTGGCTTGCTTTCCAAGGCTTGCTTGGACTGCTTTCTTATACAATGAGAACCATCAGCTCAGTATTGGCATCACCACAGTGACCTGGAAACTCCTACAATAATCACTAACCAAGAAAAGCCCCCAGAGAGTTGCCCACAGGCCAATCTGACAGAGGTGATTCCTCTTGGAAGTTTTCTCTTCACAGATAAGTCAAATTTGTCATAGTAGTTGTCATAAACTAACCAGTGCAGAAGGTAACTGCCTTAGTTAGGGTTTTACTGCTGTGAAGAGACACCATGACCAAAGGTATCTCTTATAAGGACAACATTTAATTGGGGCTGGCTTACAGGTTCAGAAGTTCAGTCCATTGTCATCAAGGTGGGAGCATGGCAGCATCCAGGCAGGCATGGTGCAGGAGGAGTTGAGAGTTCTACATCTTGTTCTAAAGGCAAACAGAAGACTGACTTCTCAGGTAGCTAGGAGGAGGCTCTCAAAGCCCATCCCTACAGTGTGACACACCTGCTCCAACAAGGCCACATTCACTCCAACAAGGCCACACCCCCCCCAACAGTTCCACTCCCTGGGCCAAGCATATTCAAACCACCACAGCAACTAATTGTAGGACTGTATAGGCCCTTTGCTCTGCCTGATTCCCATATGTGCCAAAATATTCATTAATATGGCGTTCATCTCTCTTGTTGGCCTTTTGTTTAAGATAAGGGATGGTATAAATATTGGGTCCAGCTAAACTGAAGCTAATTGTGATCATGTTCACTTAGAAAGGACAGAGTCTGAATGGAGCTTTGCTTTCACAAATTCATTATTGGGATTGAGAAAGGTGTTTTGTTTTTGTTTGTTTGTTTTTTATGGTGGTCTTCTGATAAGCCAACTTCTTGATACGGTGCTAGATTTCCAGGGCTGAATATGACTGATATTTGCATTTTTTAGAATGCACATAGAGTTAAAAAATATGAAGAGGTTAAAGAAAAATCCAACTGATGGTATATTTTAAAAACTGAAAAGAACTAATAGGATAAAGGGTAGTAAACTAGGAGAGTAGGAACAGGAAGTTTCCCTGGAGAAATTCTGGCTATCTGGGACATCTGGACAGAAGTGCAAAAACCTGGTGGCAGAATTTCAGCCAAAGGATCAGCATATGTGAAGAAAGGATTTCCAAGATGTTTCCCTTTGTCTGACTAAGGTGGTGGGTACCAAGGTCAGCACACAGTGCCCGGTACTGCCACACAAGAGGTCAAGTTGTCAAGCCAGGCTGTGAGGATTGCATTAGGAAGCGAGTTTAGAAACGGGGTTGGGAGGACAGTAATCTTCCTCCTTTGAACAGGACCAAGCGTGTTACATGCATGTGGTCAAGAGATGCCAATTGTCAGACTTATGGGGCCAATTGTGATTTAGGTCTCCTCCCCTAGGAATCTCAAATTAGGTTGGAAATCCATGTTTCAATCCAAGACACCCACTTTCTTTGCCCTTTGGAAAAAGCAATTACATCCTGCTGAGGGAACCTCACTTTTCCTGGAAGAATGGAACATGAGAGACTGTAATCAAGAGCTAGAGAGAAGACATGTCGGCGTGACAGATGATGTAGCGTTAACTCATGCAGCTAACTTGTTGAGAGGCTGGGGAAGGCACTTTACCTGACTCGATCTCTGTTTTGACAACTGTAAAATGAAGGCTTAGACAAGATAATCTTGCCAGTCCCTTGCTACTCCAAAGAGAAATTGTTTATTTGTAGTTCTAAGATTGATTTTTAAAATATTTTTTCTTGCTATTTTAACAATCTCTACCATATTTTTATAAAGCATACCAGTTGCCTATTAACTCTAGTCCTGTACATTAAGGAACTCACATCTTTTAAAATGATTTATTTCCATTTGTACATATTCCCACTAAATTTTATTATTGATTTGAAGCCCTCTAATTTTCACAATGCAAACGGAGGACTGGGCCCACTAGACCCAACATTTGGGGTGACCCATTTAATTAAGTGGGAATGCATGTGTGCTTTTTTATCCCTGACATGGCATGACTTACACAGGTTCCCCACTTCCTTTCTTTTTTATTTTTAGAGATTACAATATAATGAGAACATTCCTCCCCTCCCCTTTCTCCCTTCAAGTTCTTCAACATGTCCTCTCCACTCTCTTTCAAATGGATGGCCTCATTTCCATCAACTGTTATCATACACACACACACACACACACACACATGAATGTATGTGTATGCATATACACATATATGTATATTTAATGTATTATAAATATATAATATTATATATTTAATAATTACACATTAGTATATGTTACATATTTATTATATATAAATACATTGTATTTATATATTATAGATATATAAATATTATACATATATAAATAATATAATATATTATATACATATATGTGTATATATATTCATATATATATTCCTAGATACAACCTGTTCCACATGAATAATGCTACTTGCATGTATGTTCCCACGGCTGACTGTTGGGCATTGGACAATCAGGTGGTGTTTTATTCCCTGGGGAAGACCACCTCTCCCATTCGCAACTTTCCTTAGGTGTCTGTAGTTCTTTGTGTGATACTGAGGCCTCCCAGGCTTTTTCATCTCCTCCTTTGGCATGTTGAATGGTGTCATCCCTGGTCAGCTCACATTTGCATAGTCATGTCGATGAAAGTTCATGGATATGGCTTCTGATAATCCTAGGAGACACATGCTCACAGCAAACTCCCTGATCTTCTGCCTCTTACAATCTTTCTGCCACCTCTTCTGCAGTGCTCCCTGAGCCTTGGGTATGGGGTTCTGTTGTGGATGTATCCATTGGGACTGGGAACTCGGCATTCTGATTGATTGTGGTTTTCTGTAGTGGTCTTTTTATGTTGCATAAAGAAGATTCTTCAGAAACCATGCCTGATCATGGAAATCCAGCTAACTACTTTGTACTCGTGAAGCTCTGGTTCTCGGAGGAGAATCTACAACCAGTAATTTACTAAAGCAGCACAGCCCCTAACAGCAGTCTATAAACATTTGTCCTAATACCCACAGATACCTGTACTCTTCACCTACCTCCCTTCTTTAAATCTCTGAGCAGTGTTTACTAGGCATCTGATAGCCATAGGCTTCTCTTCCACAGATTCTGCAATTTTAGAAATACTCTGACAGTTTAGTGAGTCCCAGAGTCATACATTCACATGAGGGGAAGTTCTCTGTAAGTCTTGATCTATGCCAGTCTTGAATTTTTCCTTACCAATGTCTAAACTGCATTTACATTTTGGCCATTAATCTCTATCACAAAGAATATACAGTGAAATCAGTACATGGTAGTCTTTAAGTTAGGGCTAATAACATCCTTTATTAATTTTATAATATCCAATTATTCCTGGCCATTTAGCTTTCTAAACACATATTTTGGTCCATGTAACTATTTAATGTGTTCCAGATTTCATGTTTGTTTACTTACATTACTTTTATTTATTTATTTATTATTTTACTTAGGAGGCAGAAGACATTCAAGAGGTAATTTATGAATAAAAATTCAAATTTGTACCAAATATGAGAATACTTGGTTCATTTCAATGGTCATCAAACTATCGGTTCCATTACAGCAATGAAAGCTTACTTTTTCCTTTAAAATCAGAGTTCCGTAGCTGCTCTAGGTAAGTGTGAAGACACAAAGATGGTAGTCCTTGATCTCATGATAGGAAATAAGTTCTTGGCCAGAAGGAAATACTTGATCCCTACCTTCTCTATGCCTCCAGTCTGTCATACAATTTATCTTAAGAAAATGATCAGTGATATATACAACGTTCTGTGTAATGTGTGCCTATCATAGAACTGTTAATAATTTTTTATATTTTCTTTATTTACATTTCAAATGTTATCCTCTTTCCTGGTTTTCCCTCCAAAAAAAACCCTATCCCATCACCCCCTCCCCCTGCTCACTAACCCACCCACTCCGGCTTCCCTGTCCTGTATTCCCCTATACTGGGGGGGCATCGAGCATTCTCAGAGCCAAGGGCTTCTCCTTCCTTTGATGTCCAACAAGGCCATCCTCTGCTACCTATGCAGCTGGAGCCATGGGTCCCTCCATGTGTGCTCTTTGGTTGGTGGTTTAGTCCCTGGGAGCTCTGGGGGTATTGGTTGGTTCGTATTGTTGTTCCTCCTATGGGGCTGCAGCTCCTTCAGCTCCTTGGGTCCTTTCTCTAGCTCCTCCATTGGGGACCCTGTGCTCAGTCCAATGGTTGGCTGAGAGCACCCACCTCTGTATTTGTCAGGCACTGGCAGAGCCTCTCAGGAGACAGCTATATCAGGCTCCTGTCAGCAAGCGCTTGTTGGCATCCACATTAGTGTCTGGACTTGGTGACAGTATATGGGGTGAATCCCCAGGTGGGGCAGTCTCTGAATGGCTTTTCCTTCAGTCTCTGCTCCACACTTTGTCTCTGTATCTCCTCCCATGGGTATTTTGTTCCCCCTTCTAAGAAGGACCAGAGTATCCATACTTTGTTCTTCCTTCTTGAGTTTCATTTGGTCTGTGAATTGTATCTTGGGTATTCCAAGCTTCTGGGCTAATATCCACTTATCAGTGAGTGCATACCATGTGTGTTCTTTTGTGATTGGGTTACCTTACTCGGGATGATATTTTCTAGTTTCATCCAATTACCTAAGAATTTCATGAATTCATTGTTTTTAATAGCTGAATAGTATTCCATTGTGTAGATATACCACATTTTCTGCATCCATTCCTCTGTTGAGGGACATTTGGGTTCTTTCCAGCTTCTGGCTATTATAAATAAGGCTGCTATGAACATAGCGGAGCATGTGTCTTTATTACATGTTGGAGAATCTTCTGGGTATATTCCCAGGAATGGTATAGCTGGATCCTCCAGTAGTATTATGTCCAGTTTTCTGAGGAACCACCAAACTGATTATCAGAGTACTTTTACCAGCTTGCAATCCCACCAGCAATAGAGGAGTGTTCCACTTTCTCCACATCCTCACCAGCACCTGCTGTCTCCTGAGTTTTTGATCCTAGCCATTCTGACTGGTGTGAGGTGGAATCTCAGAGTTGATTTACATTTCCCTGATGACTAAGGATGTTGAACATTTCTTTAGGTGCTTCTCAGCTATTCATTATTCCTCAGTTGAGAATTCTTTGTTTAGCTTTGCAACCCCATTTTTAACAGGGTTATTTGGTTCTCTGGAGTCTAACTTTTTGAGTTCTTTGTATATATTGGATATTAGCCCTCTGTTGGATTTAGGGTTGGTAAAGATCTTTTCCCAATTTGTTGGTTACTGTTTTGTCCTATTGACAGTGTCCTTAGTAGTTATATAATATCAAGGATTATACATTACATTAAATACCTATGGCATGTCTATTTAATGGACTGCTATAAATCTATTAACTTTAAAAGGGTATAGAAATGAGGGAGGAAACATTCAGAACATAATAACACTCGTGCTTTTAACCATGTGTTTGTACTGTGATATAGTTTTGCAAATATTATATACATATATTCTATATTCTATAGTTCAATCTCTGCCCATGCCTGATTTTGGTCCAGATGCTTGGGATATGTATCGGTCATAGCTTTGAGAGCAGACAGTGATGCTTGCCTGCTTCAGCCGCATTTTTCTTTCCTTCCCTCATTTTGAAGGCAAAATCCCAGTCTAACTCAGAGATCCATAGTTTTCCAATGCAATGCTGCAGTCAATCATGGCGGTGTTGGTGGCGGTCTCCTCCTCCTCCTCCTCCTCCTCCCATTACCCCATTTTTCTGTCTGGCAGTTGTTTTTTTGCATGCTAGGCATTGCAAATCTTGCTTTGCTGGGAGCTACATATTTTTATATACTTACAACAATCTTCTGAGCCTCTTTATAGGACGCAGCTAAGATGTTTGGGAAAACTTTTACCTATTTGGGTCTCGTTTTTTTTTGTTTTTGTTTTTGTTTTTTTTAGATGTATTAGGCAGCAGTGTAATCGCCGTTAGTCTGAGGCTAGCTACTCCTTGTGGAAACAAGCCCTTCCGAATACTCTATCCTTAGCTTACAGAAAGGACCCTATTCTGCTTGCTCACATGCCACCATCCCAGCGATGGGCTCGTCTACCTCCAGTTCTTCTGAATGACTCTTTCTTTGGCCTCAGGCAATGAAAGTGTGCTGGTCTGTACTCTGTGGGGTACTGTAGACAAGGCCAGTTCAGTATCTGGGCTGATCTCTCCTCCCAGGGACTCTGTTTTAGGAACCCTGGATGTCTTGATTCTCCCAAATCCTTGCTGATGTTAGCTCATCCTATTATTTGAGATGGTTTCCCTTGAACTGCATTTTGTAAATTCTCTCCGGGGAGTGACAAGTGGGTCACTGTAACCATAGCAGTCAGTGGCAGGTTTTCATGGGTCACCATCCTTAGCTCACTGCTGTCTAGTTTTTAAAATGTGACTTTTTTTGTGTATTTTGTCCATCCGTTATATTATTTTTACAGAAAATGATAGTTCATGGTGTTACACTCCATTCTTTCAGCTTCATAGTTTGGTTTTTTTTTTAATTTTAAAATTTCAACTAAACAAATAAATTTCTCCATAGTGACATTGATCTTCTTAGAGGTCTTTTCTTTGCTTTCCTCACTTTTCATAAAACATTTCTAAAATATTCATGCTACCGTTTAAACCTAAGCTCGTTAGAGTATCAGGGTTATACTCTAAAACTAGTCCTAATTGGGTTTGTAGTACTTTTGCAGTTCTCTACTATCCTGTGGGTTTCCTTTGCTGGGCCACATAGCCTTGTAGTTAGGCATGGCCACGTGACTGTCTCCAGTGGATAGACTGTGAATGGAAGCAGCATGTTTTACTTTTAGGTCATAGCTTTCAAAAGAAGAATGAATTCTCTATTCATTCTCTTGCTTGTTACAGAATACTCCCAATGCAAGGGGAGATAACAGGATCAAGCAAGTGTCAACACACCATTAATCCAGTGGTTCTCATCCTTCCTAACGATGTGACTCTTTAATACAGTTCCTCACGCTGTGGTGATCCCCAACAATAAGCCATTTTCGTTGTTGGTTCATAACTGTAATTTTGCTGCTGTTGTGAATCATAATGTAAATATCTGATATACAGGATATCTGATATGTAATCCTTGTGAAAAAAATTGTTTCACCCACAGGTTGAGAACCACTGCATTAACCTGAATCCTGGGAAGACTTTCTACTAAACTACTTTAAATACTTATTAGTGAGAGCAAGAACGAACATGTGTGGTTATGTCAAATGTAAAATCACTAAGCTCTTAGGACAAACTTGCTAACGCAGTTCACCCTGTCCACCACAACTAATACCTTCTGAAACAACTACAGTTTTTCTTTCTTTCTTTCTTTCTTTTTTTTAAATGCATTCTCTTGACACCTAAATTGTACTAGCAGAATTTAAAGTGGGTCTTCGCTGCTTGGGAATAACTAATAACTTTAGAACCTCTCAAAAATAATTTTGGGAAAAGAAAATAATGTCATTACCAGAAATAATGAGAACACTTTATGTTAAAACACATGGGGTGCTACAAGATCTGTATGCAAAGGGTTATTATCATCTGATTGAATTCAATTCTAGAAAATGCATCAAGACCAAATCAAGCTTATTGCAAATGTAATTTAATGTTGAGAAATCGACTAACACAAAATATCCACATTGAAAGGTTACAGAATGAAAATAATCTCCACAAATGCTAAAAAAGAATTTTGATTTGATTTAAGATAAAAATAACATCTTAGCAAATGTGACCAGTACATCTCATGCTTAAAATCACAACATGAACCCACTTCCAATTTCAGTAACTGCTCAACGGAGCTTTCTCTTTTAAAGTGATGAAAAGACAAAGACATGTGTGTTGGCTAGCTGGGATGTCACCCTGACTCCAGCTACAGTCATTCAGGAAGAAGGAAACTCAATTGAGAAAATGCTCCCACCAGTTTGAGCTGTGGGTAGAACTGTGGGTCATTTTTTATTAATGGTCCTAATTAAAGATAAAAAGAATGAGCAGAATTCACAGTAGGACTGGATAGGTGGTCCTGAATTGTATATGACAGCAGGGTGTGCAAACCAGTAAGAAGTGTTCTTCACGGCTTCTGCTTCAGTTCCTGCTTCCATGTTCCTGCCTTGAGTTTGTGCCCTGACTCCCTTCCATGATGAATTGTGATAGAGACGTGCAAACTGAAATAAACCCTTTCCTCCACATGTTGCATTTAGTCATGGTGTTAAATTGCAGCAACACAAACCCTAATTTATACTTTATCATCCTCATTGGACTGGCTGGCTTCGTATCAATTTAATACAAGGTGGAGTCATCAGAGAAGGGGCCTCAGTTGAGGAAATGCCTCCACCAGCTGTAAGGCATTTTCTTAATTAGCAATCAAAGGGGGAGGGCCCAGCCCACTGTGGGTGGTGCCATCCCTGGGATGGTAGTGGCCATCCTCCTGGGTTGTATAAGAAAGCAGGGTGAGCAAGCCACAGGGAACAAGCCAGTAAGTAAACAGTACCTTCCATGACCTCTGCATCAGCTCCTGCCTCCAGGTTCCTGCCCTGTTTGAGTTCCTGTCTTGATTTCCTTTGGTGATAGATTGCTTTTGATAAGATGGCCATTTTCACTATATGAATCCTACCAATCTATGAGTATAGGCGATCTTTCCATCTTCTGATATCTTCTTCAATTTCTTTTTTCAGTTATTTGAACTTCTTGTCATACAGAACTTTCACTTGCTTGGTTAGAGTTACACCAAGATATTTTATATTATTTGTGGTTAGTTTAAAAGGTGTTGTTTCCCTGATTTCCTTATTGTCCCATTTATCAATTCTATAAAGGAGGGATATTGATTTTTTTTGAGGTAATTTTGTATCTGGCCACAGTACTAAAGGCGTTTATCAGCTGTAGGAGTGTAGGAGTTCCCTGGTAGAATTTTTGGGGACACTTAGGTACTATTACCATGTCATCTGTGAATACTGACACTTTGAGCTCCTCCTCTTCAATTTCTATCTCTTTGATCTCCTTTTGTTGTCTAATGGCTCTGGCTAGAACTTTGAGTACTATGTTGAATAGATGGGGGAGAATGGGCAGCCTTGTCTTGTCCCTGATTTTAGTGGGATTGGTTCAAGTTTCTCTCCATTTAGTTTGATGTTGGTTATTGTTTTTCTCCATATTGCTTTTTATTGTGTTTAGGTATGCACCTTGTATCCATAATCTTTCCTGGACTTTTAACATAAAGGGGTGTTGGATTTTGTCAAAGGCTTTTTCAGCATCCAATGAGACGATCATGTGGTTCTTTTTCTTTCAGTTAATTTATATGGCGGATTACATTGATGGATTTTTATATATTGAGCCATCCTTACATCCCTGGGATGAAGCTTACTTGATCACGGTGGATGATATTTTTGATGTATTGTTGGATTTTGTTTGTGAGTATTTTATTGAATATTTTTGCATCAATGTTCATAAGGGAAATTAGTCTGAAATTTTCTTTCTTTGTTGAGTCTTTCTGTGGCTTAGGTACCAGGGTGACTGTGGTCTCATAGAATGAGTTTGGCAATGTTCCATCTATTTCTATTTTGTGTAATAATTTGAGGAGTATTGGTATTAATTCTTCTTTGAAAGTCTGGTAAAATTCTGCACTAAAACCACCTGGCTCTGTGCTGTTTTTGGTTGGGAGACATTTAATGACTGCCTCTATATCCTTAGGGGTTATAGGACTGTTTATTTGTCTGATCTGATTTAACTTTGGTTAGTGGTATCTATCTAGAAAATTATCCACTTCATTTAGATTTTCCAATTTTGTGGAGTACAGACTTTTGAAGTAAGAACAAATGATTCTTTGGATTTCCTCAGTATCTGTTCTTATGTCTTCCTTTCATTTCTGATTTTTTTTTAAAATTTGGATACTGTCTCTTTGTCTTTTAGTTAGTTTGGCTATGGGTTTGTCTATCATGCTAATTTTCTCAAAGAACCAGCTCTTGGTTTTGTTGATTTTTTTTTATTGTTCTCTTTGTTTCTAATTGGTTGATTTCACCCCTGCCTTTGATTATTTTTTGATTATCTACTCCTCTTGAGTGTGTCTGCTTATTTTTGTTCTAGAGCTTTCAGGTTGCTGTTAAGTTGCTAGTATGAGATCCCTCCAATTTCTTTCTTTCTTTTTTTTTTTTTTTTTTCGAGACAGGGTTTTTCTGTGAAGCCCTGGGTGTCCTGGAACTCACTTTGTAGACCAGGCTGGCCTCAAACTCAGAAATCCTCCTGCCTCTGCCTCCCAAGTGCTGGGATTAAAGGCGTGCACCACCACCCCCAGGCTCCTCCAATTTCTTTATGAAGGCACTTAATTATGAACTTTCTCTTAGCACTACTTTCATTTCGATCCCATATATTCAAGAGTCTTGACACACTCCAAAAATATATAATCTATTTCCTCCCTTCTTGAAGAAAGGTACACTGTTCAACTCTTAAATCACTAAAATACAGAAGAGGTGATTTTATTTGACTTTCAAATAAATTGAATACAGTTTCATCTGGCCTTTGCTGGGCGTAGAATCTCATTAGAAAATCAGTAACCCTTGAGGAAACTTAAGCCAACCAACACTAAGAGACTAGCTGTAGAGGAAAATACAGGCACATACTAGAGAGTGCCAGCCAGAGCTAAATACACACTTCCAAACATGAGTTATGGGCTTTTTTTTAGATGACCCCAGGCTGTAAACTTTGAGTCTTCCAGCCGAACCCCAACTCCAGGAAGTGGAGCGATACCGTGTCTTTCCCAAAGTTCTAACCCATAAATGAGATGAGTTATGACCCCCGATGTTGGCGTAATTTGCTATGCAGTCATAGTCACTAGAACAAAGACAAGAATTTATGTCTTGCATGCATAGAGTATATAAACCCAGTGGCTGGATCTTGCATCTCAATATTGGGCCAGAAATGGTTTCTTTAACATTTGGATTTATCCAGGTTCTGTAAAGTTCATAAAAAGGCCAGTTCTCTGTACATAAGTGGATATATCATCCTTTACTTTTGAATCAGAAAGTGCTGCGGACAGAGGTATCATTCATAACAGTGGTCAGCGAACTAGCTAAGCATTAACAAGAAATCGGCAATGCCAACATAAAGAAAAATGATCATTTTTTTTTTCTTGGAAAGAACACAAAGGTTCTAATGAAATTACAAAAGTTGTAATCAAATGTGTAGGATTAGTGTGATTCTAAGAAAAAAACTAAAAAATATTTTCTCTTGGCATTTACAAATTCTAAAATTTATTTGGAAAGGTAAATAGGAGATTTTATGAAATTTTTGAAAACATTATCATCCAGGGTTCAATCAGAAGACAGAGACCAAATAATAACTTCAACAAGAATATTTTAATGTTAAGACTTATTAACCGTAAACAGATTAGAAAAGAAAGGGATTACCCAGTAAGAAGTAGCAAGAAAGAGAAGATGAAAAAGATTAAACATTCCAGACAACCCAACAAGCAGCTGAAAGAGTCAAATGCAGATATTTGCATCAACCAATGGACAGAAGCAGCTGACCCCTGCTGTTGAATTAGAAAAGGCTGAATGAAGCCGAGGGCGACCCTGTAGGAGGACCAGCAGTCTCAGTTAATCTGGACCCCTGGAATCTCTCAAACACTGGACCACCAAACATGCAGCATACACCAGGCCCCTAGCACACATACAATAGAGGACTGCTGGGTCTGTGTTCATTCAGAGATGATGCACCTAACCCTCAAGAGACTGGTGGCCCCAGAGAGTTTAGAGGTCAGGTGGGGTGGGGACAACCACATGGAGACAGGGGGAGGAGAGGAGGTATGAAATGTGGAACAGTTGGAGGGTGGACGGGGTTGGTGGGTTGAGGAATAAGATATGGAGTATATAAAAATAATTAATAAAAAGTATTTATAAAAAAACTTCACACAATAATCCACAGATCAGGTCTCCTAGCAGAAAGAGCTCATTCTTAACTTTCCCAAGGCTAGATCACAGATGCCATTGAAACGTAATTATGGTCCACTTTGGAGCAATCACTGTGGTGGGGCACCAGTAGAAAGTACTTGAAATCAGAATTCTAGACTTCTGGGGAAAGCCCTGTGCTCTTGAGCTGTTGACGACTACGTGTAGCATGAATGAGGAGCTGGAAAACTTTACAATGTCCATGTAGCGTTCTCCCCCCACAAAAGGGCAAGAGGCTGGGTGGGGGTGACTCACGCGGGGGTGACTCACGCCTTTACCCCAGCACTCAGGAGGCAGAATCAGGAGTATCTCTGAGTTCAAGGCCAGTCACAGCAAGTTCCAGGAGAGTCAGAGATAGACAGAGAAACCCTGTCTGAAAAAAACAAAAACCAAACACCCCCCCAAAACAAACAAACAGCAACAATCAAACAACACACAGAAATGGTAAAGAAAATATTCAAAAGACCCACGTTTTCCCCAAGCACTCAATAAAGAGTGAATTTGGAGATGAGAAGTAATGAATTCCTTTCACTCATGTGATTTGAAACCTATGACCTGATATTAAAATGTCTCTCAAAACTCTAATATTGAAAACAGCCAGAGGGGAAGCAGCACAAGACTGATCAGTGGAGAGGACTGATGATAGAATGTTCAGAAAGAGATTTTACATGTATGTGCTTGTGTATGTGCATGTGTATGTTTGTGTGCATATGTGCATGCATGTGTGTATGTGTGTGTGCATGTGTATATGTGTTCTTCTGTGTGTGCACGTGTATGTGTGTTCTTGTGTGTGTGTGCATGTGTGTGTACATGTATATGTGTGTGCATGTGTACATGCATATGTGCATGTGTGCATGTGTATATGTGTATGCTTATGTATGCATGTGCATATGTGTACATGTGTATTCATGTGTACATGCATTTGTATGCACATGTGTGTGCACATGCTTGTGTGCATGCATGTGTGTGCTTCTGTGTGCATGTGTGAGTACATGCATGTGTTCATGTGTATGTGTGTATAACATGTTTAAACATGGATGCTCATAAGGACAAACTTTAGCCTATGAAAAGATACCATCTAAAATAATCTAAATAAAATAAGTTATTACTTATACAGAACATTAATACCAAGTCAGATTCTAATTTCAAACTATGTATTAAAGTAAATCTCAGATGGATTTTAAACTGGAAATTCCTAAAAGCTCAGACTTCTAGTTAGTAATCCGGTCCCCTGAGTCCCTCACAGCTATCAGTCCCAGATCTCTTGTCAGCATCATGACAACAAGCAGGGCTCTGATGAGAAGAGTCCTCTCCTGATTGCCTCAAAGAAGCTGAATCCGGTAAGCAAGGCCCCTACCACATTTCCAACAATAAAGATGGACAGGGGCTGAAGCAGGATAACAGCAGGGCTGCCTACAGCAGCCGCCAAGCACTGAAAAGGAGCAGGAGACAGGAGGTTCGCCATAATGCTAACTACATTGGTTAGGATAATGCATACTGGGATCTCCAAAGACTACAGCAAGAAAACACCTTAAGGCTGCAAACACCGGGGATAACTGTGTCCTCTGCAAGCGGTACTGACCGACAAAGCCACCTGGAAATAACAAGAGGAGAGCGATAGAATGCCTTCTGATAAACTCCTGCAATAAGAGAAATTCTATGACATAGTAGTTAAGACTACAGACTCTAGTTACACATTCCAATCCGAATCTTCCATTACTTACTTTCCAGGCTTGAGTGAGTTCTAAGAGAACACCATATGGAGCTTGTTTTGAGCTTTAACCCTGATGCTACAATAGTGTACCAAGTCTGTAGTGTCTGGTACACGGTGCTGATGAAAATTAACTATTAGTATTTTCATTTAATAGAGTATCATGTAAACATTAAATTATGCCTCGACAGTTCATCCGGCAAGACAAGAACACGCTTACAGTGTGTCATCAATAGAGAAAGAAAGGATATCAAATTTTATGTAAATTTTATGAGACAAATTAAGAAGAGAGTTGTAACACACACATAAAAACCAGGACGATGTACGCCAATGTGTTAGTCGTGTTATCTCTAGATTATTTTCTGTACTCCCCTACGGTGAATGCCTATTTTGAACATTTTTTCAATATCATATATAAAAATGTAATCATGGCTGAAAATGTGCTTGGCTTTCTTCTCCTTGAGCTGCTTCTATGCTCACTGTTGTCATTAGGAAAGCATTATACATCATTTTATTCTGCTAAAGCTGTAGCTTATCTTACACTTCCAACACATCTTTGCCCATAGCTTCTCGAGGGATCATTTCTCCTTCACCCATTTCCTTACCTCTTGGCAGACAGAATTATCAAGGGGCTTGGGAAAAATGTACTTTTTGGGGTGCAGCTGACTCAATGCTAGTCTCATGAGGTGTTTGATCATTTTCGCAACCCTGATAAGACTGAAGGTTAACGTTAAATTTCGATGGATTTATTAATAGTCAGAAGACATTTTTCTACTATTAGAAATTATAATTTGGCATCCGTTGTGTTTCTAAGTATTCAGCACTCTCATCACCTAAAGGAAAAATATCCAATGATAATGATGGTCAGATGGTGGAATCTACGGCCAAGAGCAGAGAAGATGATCAACAAATACCTAATAAAACAGAACTGAGGGACATGCAAAGTTACCACACTGAATATAAGTTGTTCTTTACTGTTAAAATACCAGTATTTCACTGTATGCAAAGAAAGGGTTACCATAAAAGTCTGCCTAGGGATCTGGGGTGGGAGTATCTTTAATGTTACTAAGATAGTTTTCTACAGAGTACCTTTGACAATAGCAGTTGGAGACTCCGCTTTATAATGGAGGCACTTTATCATGGAGACTCTCTTTATCATGAACATTCTGAAATATACTGCTCATCCTTTGAGAGTCCCACTCTCAACGATCCACTCCCTTGCCAACTGATTCACCCTCATCACTGTCAGAGTCTCTGGTCCTTCACCGTCTACCTGTCCCAGTTTGGTTTAATACACTAGCATATAGAACATAAATTGTAGTTATTTTTTCAGAAAAGTATAAGTTAGGTACTGAGAGCCAATAAACCATAGCCAAGAAAAGACAGGTCCTCAGGAGCCCAAGATTCTCCCACTCACATCGACAGGCATCCTTGACCTCATGATCCAGGCTGTCTGGTGAATATCTACCCAGCGCAGCTATGTTCTAGGTAGTATGGGGGCATGTTTATGTTGCCTTCCTTTAGTAAACAGCAGACCTTCTAGAGGTGCCTTGTGGAAATTCTTTTGTATCTCTGTGAGTTGCCTTTTGTGATATCATGAATTATATCAAAACATAGTAGATTAAAACAACAAATATTTATCATCTTACCATTTCTTGTCAGTCAGAAAACCACATGAAATTTGTCTGGATACTCATATTTCAAGGTTTCTCTCATTGCTGCTAGTAGAGTTTACATGGTCTCTAGTCATTCAAAGGCCTACCTTCCCAGGCTTGGAACTCCTCTACAGAGCTGTGGGCAAGTTTCTGTTCCTTGCTGGCTGCTAGGTAAAGACAAGCATCTTCCTGCAACATAGATCACTCCATGGAGTTGATCACATCATGGCTTCTCTCTAAGCATCAAGTGAAAGAAAGAAGACCAAGACAAAACCCGTTGTTGAGAGTGCTATCCTCTCATTGTTGTCTATTGTATTCAGTGGAAGTGAGTTACTAAGTTCAACCCAGGCTCAAGAAGAAGATGTGTTCAGGAAGATGAAGGATGAGAGAGAATGTCCACCAGGGTCCAACCTGGTAATCCCTGCCAGTCACAAGATCTCATTACCTAAAGCATGGTTTCGCATACTGCCGGTGAGTCAGAGTGCTCGGTAGTGTTCTCCTCCAAGACAAAGAGCTCCCTCTTGGAGGAAAGCTTGTAAGGCTATATGATGGTCTAAAAAAGTGGTTCTCAACCTGTGGGTCATGACCCTTTTGGAGGGATCAAATAATTTTTTTCACAGGGTTCACATAACACATAGCCTGCATATTAGATATTTACAATACACTTCGTAACAGTAGCAAAATTACAGTTATGAAGTAGCAACGAAAATAACTTTATGGTTGTGGGGGAGGTCACCATAATATGAGGCACTACTGTATTAAAGAGTCGCAGCCTTAAGAAGCTTGAGAACCGTTGTAGAGGGAGATGAAACTCATCCCATCCCACCCCACTCCACCCTATCCCATCCCATCCCATCCCATCCCATCCCATCATGGCTTCTCTCTGAGCATCAAGTGAAATAAAGAAAACCAAGACGAAAGACAAAAATCTCTTCACACCCCATCGCTGGGAGGCTACAGGAAGGCTTCTCAAGCTCATGAGATAAATAACACAAAGGCTCCATGAAGTCCCCCAAATTGACCAGATTCACTAGACCCACATTTCCTGTGGGTGTATGTAAGCACTAAGGATTGTTGAGAGACTCTCTCAAACAAGCTGGACTGCCTAGAGAAGGATCAGACCAGCAAGTCACCTGGAAGAGGCAGCTATCAGCCAAACTGCCTGGAAGAGGCTCAGATTATCGGAGCTGCCTAATAGAGACACTCTCTAACCTGCCAAGCCTTCAAATTGTGCAGTGTACTTTAGGTTCCAGAATTCATGAGTTGTTGCCCATTTTGGGGGTGGGCTTCGGTGATACTGCTATCTTTGAGTTTTTTCTGTTCTTAGACATAGCACCCATACCACAGTATATTTGTATATAACCACAGTAAACTCATTTTTTCCCACCAAGTTGGGCTTTAGTGGTAAACGTATGGCAGTCTCTCATTGGTTCCCTATCTAGGGTGAGCACACTGTTGTTCATGTCTCCCTAGGAATAGCATCACACAACACTGGGGAATGTAGTTCTTAGTTACATAAGAATGTGCCTGGCTGAAAGTCAGAATTCTACAGCTAAGCAAGAACAGAGAAGTACCTATCTGGACGCAGCTAACAAACTTTCTATGCCTCTCTCGCTACCACGTTAACACCCTCTGCAGTCTCCTGTTCTACAGCTCCCACCCTTCTTTATCTTCAAGTGGAGCTTCCATTTTATAGCTCTGGTTGAATACAAATCAATGCAAATCTCCGTAGCTGTCATCGTTGGTTAAGAGTATTGGGCTAAGCAGAACTCATCTTAACTCAGACTTATAAGGACATGCAAAAGTGAGAAGCTTCTCTTAAGTCTCTGGAGCCTGGCTTCTGAGTGTAAAGCAGTTTCAGAACAATTGTTCCTTATGAAATCTTTCAAAGCCCTCGTCTCTTTGTTTTGGTTTTCGTGGTAACTGCCTTTACAGGAACCCTCAACAAACCACTCCTGGAGATAATACTCTCCAGGCTTGACAGATCTCCTTCCTGCATACATCCTTAAAAATAATTCCAAGAATCCCACAAAAGCACGCCAAGTACAGCCCTCGGATAGACATGTGGGGATTTGGGATGTATTATCTGTTTGCTTTATACAGACTCATGAAAACCCAACACTCCTCTGGTAGTCGGTATCCTTACTGGTGATTTTAAGATAATGAAGTTCTTCATGTAGGAGGGGATTGGAGGAGCGTAGCTGATGGCTTTCTCTTGACCCTTTAAATTTCACAGTCTCTTAAAAGTATAAATACAAGTGGCTTGGGTCTAGGCAGGGCATCATTTCTGCCCAACACCTGTTAACGTTACAGGAAAAGAGGGGTTTAGATCCTATTGCTAGGGTGTTCTATACTTCCTGACACATGATGGTTTTTCTTTCTCAAATCAGAGACCAGCAGTGGCCTCCCCATAGCCATTGATTCAACTCATTTCTTTACTAAATCTATTGAATGCTCTCAGTACAGTAGTCGGAGCCTTTAATGTGAATCTTTTTTTTATTAAAGATTTATTTGTGTGTGTGTGTGTGTGTGTGTGTGTGTGTGTGTGTGTGTGTGTGACATGTGAGGTGGTGCCTAAGGAGGTGAGAAGAGAGTTTTGGAGTCCCTGGAGTGGCAGGCAATTGTGAGAACTCATGTCCTTTACAGGAGCAGCATGGGCTCTTAACTGCTGAGCCATCTCTCCAGCTCCAACACCAGAGTCTTTGAGGGTTAGTTAGTGAGGAAGGTTAACAGGACTGACCGGGCTCCTGCTCTCAGAAAATTTGAAAGTCATGGGGAAAATCACCCAATGTAAGAAGCAGTGATTACAGACTACATGTGCTGAGTGAAGGGCTTGGGAATAATTAACTCAGTCTTAAAAGATCAGGAAAACAAAGCCCATAGAACAAACAAAAAAGCAAGGCTTTCCTGTCCTTTCCAATTCTCCAAATTATTTTTTGTTTTGTTTTTTAGATATATTTATTTATTTTACGTATATGAGTACACTGTAGCTGTCTTCAGACACACCAGAAGAGGGCACCGGATCCCATTACAGATGATTGTGAGCCCCCATGTGGTTGCTGGGAATTGAACCTGGGTCCTCTGGAAGATCAGCTAGTGCCAGCCCCCTCCTTCAAATCCTTATTCTACCTATGGTGTTTTGTTTGGTGTGTGTGTGTGTGTGTGTGTGTGTGTGTGTGTGTGTGTGTGTGTGTATTTTACTCTGTGCTTTCTAGTCCTCCCTGTTCAAATTATTTTTTAAACAACATGTATTCACTGTGTGGAATATACTCTTTGGTGCTACAAAATACCTATCGTCTTCAAATAAAAAAAAATGTCTCTCTCTCTCTCCCGCTTGTTCTTCCCCGACCCTCTTCTTTGTCTATCTCTCTGTCTCTCCATTTTCTCCCCTTTCCACGTGGTCATGGCTTTTCTTATCTATTTTCTCCTCTTTCTTTATCTTTCTATCTCTTTTCTCTTTCTATTTTCTTAATAATAAAACATCAAAGCTAAAAAAAAGTATCTGTAACCCTCTCTCTTCTTTCTATGGCTGTGTCATTTATACTTTAATGAACTTCGGACTCTGGGAAGCTTTGTATTCTGGGCTATCCATGGCGATTGGGGGCCATATTTTTCCCAGCTAATTCTCTCGTTGGCGTGTTTCCTATAAACTCTCAGCCTCTGTTGCCCAGCAGCAGTTGCCTAGCACCTGCCTTAGTTTCCTTTTTATACGACTCTGGTAAAACACCGTGACTAAAGGTGGTTTTTAAGGGAGAGCATTTCGTTTGGCTCATGGTTTCAGAGGACTGGAGTCTACAGTGGTGGAGCAAAGGAATAGCAGAGAGTTCACACCTCGATCCACGACCACAACGCAGAGAGACAGAAAGAGGCAGTAGAGGTGATGTAAGTCTTTTTGAAACCTTAAAGTCTACTCCCAGTGACACATCTCCTCCAAAAGGCCACACCTCCTAATCCTTCCCAATCAGTTCTACCAACTAGGGGCCAAGGATTCAAACGTAGGAGCCAATGGGGGCTATTCTCATCCAAACCACAGCATTCTTCAAAATGACTCATCTACTTGTTCCAGAGTCCAACCATTTGTCCCATGGAAATCGATCAGTGGTCCCTTCAAGGAGTCTAGTGAGGCAGGCTTTGACACATATCCCAGTGATACCATGTGGGTTCTTTGTTGTACTGTTAAACATGGGTGTATGAAACAGATTGGGGCCATCTGTGTCCATCACACACATACTTGGGCTTCCCACCACTTGTGATGAGTGAGAAATTGAGCCAAGTGTTTTCAGCCCGACCTCAGCAGGCCTTTCCACCAGGAAACTATCTCTGTCATTCATTCATTCATTCATTCAGTCATTCACTGTGAAGTCATTTCTGTATTTCCACCACTCCTGTTTTAGCTATTGCTTTACATTCTTCCAACGGCATGATACAATCCTTTGTGAAAATAGCTTGAGATACAAATTGACATTTGAAGGATTGTACAGGACAGTAGTTGAACTTTTTTTTTTTTTGAGCTTAGAGCCCGCCAGCCATTTGGTGCGTGACCTGTAGCAAGTTACCTGTCCACCCACACTTGCTTTCCCATTATGAACTAGAAATTGATAGCTCCAGAGAAGTCTGTGGCTGAAGGCGTGCCTGTGAAATCTGACATGCGTCTTGAAAAGCTTGTTATGTGATTTAAATTCATTACTACTGATATCAATCAGCCTCCTTTCCTGATACATTATTCATTTCAGTTAATTAATATAATTAGTAGACCTCAACAATTTTGTCTTTCACAACGAGCGGAGCTCCTCTTTTGTCCGTGTTCCCCTTTTTTTCCTTGTTGGCACTTAGCCCGTTATTTACAACAGTCGCCATGCATACTTCACTCGAGGGAGAAAAGGTAATACATACATTATTATCAGTCAGCAAACAGATTCCTTTTAAGAAAAGTACTCCCCACTAACGATTTCTACTCCCTACCACACCTGAGTGCAATGGTTGTTGAGAATTGTTCTTACTGGTTTCTGCTGATAGAAAGTCAAAGGTCTGAATTTTCGTGCCTCACACAATAATTTATTCACATGGGATTGGTCACTAGAATAGACTGAAAATGCTATTCAGTGTAAGGCTTCAGGGCAGACGTGGCCTAAGGTGGTTTCAAAGTGTGACTTGGCATGTAAACCAAACTCAACAGTTTTGATTGTAAATGTTACTACTTCCTTTGAAGTTCTCTCTTGCTTTCTCTTTCCGTATTACCCCAGGCATCTCATGTTGTCATAGGACCCCATTTCTTCTCAGCTGTCTCCTGCTCGTTCTTTCCCATTCCCTACACAGGTTATCAGTCCCTGTAAACACCCAGCGCCTTTGAATTGTAGCACAGTGAGTTCACTTGTTTGGATCCAGCGCTTTGGTTCTAACTGTTAGGGCTGTTTGCCTGTCTCTGCTTGAAACCTTCAGAAATCAAAAGTTCATAGCACGAGGAAATAACCAATTTCCTTAATCTTTTGATCACGCTGATTCAAGTTGTTTAATAAAAACCTGCTGACTGTTCGTTTCCATCTCTCTTCACTTGTTTATTGAGGACGAGAAAATTAGAAAGACTATTTAGGGATCGTGGTAAGAGTTCGCAAAGAAAGGAGAGAAAAGTATGTAGAGAAGCGCAAAAGCCAAGCGGAGGTTATGGGGGTGGATGACGTAACCCCCTCTGCTGTGGTCTGAAAGGTCATCAGTTACAAATCTCAGCGTGTAGAGTCATGGTCCTTGAGGGTAGGTGAACCACTGAGGAAAGAGGGGAGACCTTGAGACCCTGACTTCAGAGTTTGGATTAATGATGTCATAAAATAGGTCCTACGGAGTCCTTCTAAATCCCTTCCACCATGTGAAGACTCGAAGGGAACCTTCTAAGAATTAAGAAACTTGCTTTTATTATGTGTCAGCTTACAGAAATCTAGACTCAAGCTACTGCTGTTTATAATCTATGTGGATCTGTGGCTTTGTCATAGCAACTCAAATGAACTAAGATAACTTTATCATCTGTCTTTTTTCTTTTCTTTTTTTTTTTAATTGAAAAAGAAAGTAAAAACATTTTATGATAAAATTAAAGATTTACATGGAAAATGTTTCTGACAAAATTGAAGAAGCATATAGAAAAACACATTAAGATTGACAATTTTCATGGAAAATTAAAGAGTAAAATGGTAGATGTAAAAACATTGCTAAATTAATTGAAAAAGGAAGTAGAAACATTTTATGATAGAATTGAAGATATACATGGAAAATATTTCTAATAAAATTGTAGAAAAATACAAAATAACATTAAAATTGAAGATTATCATGGAAAATTACAGGTAAAATGGAGGTATAAAAATATTTCTAAGTTGATTGAAAGTGGACTTATAAACATTTTCTGATAAAACTGAAGCTCTACAAGGAAAATATTTCTGATAAAATTCAAGAAATATATAGAAAAACACGTTAAAATTGACTATTTCATGGAAAATTATACAGATAAAATGATAGGAATAAAAATATTCCTAAGTTGATTTAAAGTAGAATTATAAATATTTTTTGATAAAATTGAAGATTTACATGGAAATTTCTGATAAAATTGAAAGAATATATAGAAAAACATCGAAATTAAAGATTATCATGGAAAATTATACAGATAAAATGGTAGGCATAAAAATATTTCTAGGTTGATTGAAAATGGAATTATAAACATTTTCTGATAAAACTGAAGATTTACATGGAAAATATCTCTGATAAAATTGAAGAAATATATAGAAAAACACATTAAGATTGACTATTTCATGGAAATATTATACCGATATAATGGTAGGCATAAAAATATTCCTAAGTTGACTGAAAGTGGAATTATAAACATTTTCTGACAAAATTGAAGATTTACATGGAAAATATTTCTGATAAAATAGAAGAAATATATAGAAAAAATGTTAAAAATAAAAATTATCATGGAAAATAATATAGTTAAAATGGTAGATATAAAAAACATTACTAAATTGAAAGAGGAATCACAAACATTTTCTGATAAAATTGAAGATTTACATGAAAAATATTTCTATTAGACTATGTTTTTTGTTGGGGAATTGAGTCCATTGATGTTATAAGATATTAAGGAATAGTGATTGTTGCTTCCTGTTATTTTTGATGTTCTTTTTATGTTTGTGTGGTTACTTTCTTTTGGGTTTGTTGGAAAAAGATTACTTTCTTGCTTTTTCTAGGGTGTAGTTTCCCTCCTCATGTTGGTGTTTTCCATCTATTATCCTTTGTAGGGATGGATTTGTGGAAAGATACTGTGTAAATTTGGTTTTATCATGGAATATCTTGTTTTCTCCATCTATGGTAATTGAAAATTTTGCCGGGTATAGAAGTTTGGGCTGGCATTTGTGTTTTCTTAGGGACTGTATGAGATCTTCCTAGGATCTTCCAGCTTTCATCGTCTCAGGTGAGAAGTCTGGTGTAATTCTGATAGGCCTGCCTTTATAGGTTACTTGACCTTTTTCCCTTGCTGCTTTCAATATTCTTTTTTTACTACATTTGGTGTTTTTATTATTATGTGCCAGGAGGACTTTCTGGTCTGGTCCAGTCTGTTTGGAGTTCTGTAGACTTCTTGTATGTTCATGGACATCTCTTTCTTTAGGTTAGGGAAGTTTTCTTCTATAATTTTGTTGAAGATATTTACTGGCCTTCCAAGTTGGAAATCTTTGCTCTCCTCTATACCTATAATCCTTAGGTTTGGTCTTCTCATTGTTTCCTGGATTTCCTGGATATTTTGGCTCAGGAACTTTTTGTGTTTTGCATTTTCTTTGACTGTTGAGTCAATGCCCTCTATGGTATCTTCAGCACCTGAGATTCTTTCTTCTATCTCTTGTATTCTGTTGTCGATGCTCTTATGACTCCTGAATTCTTTCCAAGATTTTCTATCTCCAGAGATGTCTCACTTTGTGATTTCTTTATTGTTTCTACTTCCATTTTTAGATCCTGGATGGTTTTGTTCAGTTTTTTCACTTGTTTGTTTGTGTTTTCCTATAATTCTTTAAGGGATTTTTGTGTTTCCTCTTTAAGGGCTTCTACCTGTTGGCCCATGCTCTCCTGTATTTCTTTAAGGGATTTTTGAGTTTCCTCTTTAAGGGCTTTTACCTTTTGACCCATGTTCTCCTGTATTTCTTTAAGGGAGTTATTTATGTCCTT
Source organism: Tokudaia tokunoshimensis (assembly GCA_036184795.1). Classification (NCBI taxonomy): domain Eukaryota; kingdom Metazoa; phylum Chordata; class Mammalia; order Rodentia; family Muridae; genus Tokudaia; species Tokudaia tokunoshimensis. Next base: position 41,817,699 of record BTHU01000007.1, read on the forward strand.
CTTGATGCCCTCTAACAGCATCGTGAGACAAGACTTTAAATCCAACTCTTGCTTTTCCGGTGTGTTGGGTTATCTGGAACTTGCTGTGGTGGGAGAACTGGAATCTGATGATGCCAAGTAGCCTTGGTTTCTGTTGGTAGGATTCTTGCGCTTGCCTTTCGCCATCTGGTTATCTCTGGTGTTGGTTGGTCTTGCTGTCTCTGGCTGGAGTTTGTCCCTCCCGTGGGCCTGTAAACCTGTGTCTGTACTCCTGGGAGACCACCTCTCTTCTGGTAGGGTCTGTACACAGAAGGCTGTGGAGCTGTCTGGTTCCCTGCTGCAAATGGTGGCCAGAAGGGAAGATTCCTGTCCCAGCAGTTCCACTGATCTTATGCCCTGTGCACTCCTAGCTGTTCCCCTCCAGAAAGAAGGTAGAGATCTCACCTTCACACTCAGAAATGAAATCAGTCGCTGCTGGGAGATCACTCTCTCCTGGCGGGCTAAGCACAGAAGGCTTTGGAGCTGCCTGGTTCCCTGCAGCAGATGGCGGCTGGAAGGGAAAACTGTCTTTTTTCTATCTTGGAGTATTCTTCAACTTTTGCTACCAATGCGCTTCTTCAAGCCCTGTAGTATAGACATTATAACTTACTATCTTCTGTTGCTTATTTTTTTAATATATCCTTTTAATCATGCTAAGTGATCCCCACCATAATGTTGTTCTTCAGCTCTGCCTGGCTTCGGTTACCATCTCCTTCCAGAAATCATGGGAAGGAGTTGAAGTCCCTTCAGGTGGAGCACACAGACAATGCGCTCCAGTCACCTGAGTCTTTGTTTAGAATGGAGACCACTGGAGTGCTGTCTATGTGGATTGTCTTCTCTTTTTCTGAAAATTTTATTATTCTTATTTTATGTGTATGGATATTTTATCCACACACATGAGTGAACCACCTGCAAAGGCCAGATGAGGGCATCAGATCCGCCATCTGGGACTGGAGTTACAGATGGTTGTGAGCTGCCACATGGTTGCTGGGAACTGAACCTGGGTCCTCTGGAAGAGCACTCAGTGCTCGAAACCATGTAGTCACCTCTCTAGACCCTTGTTTTTCTTTCTAAACCAAAGCCAGTTGCTTTAAGGATTGGGAACGACAAAGCTAGCTAAGGCTTCCACTCTCCCCAGTCTCCTCTGAAGAAGTTTCCACTCCTGCTCTTCACTAACTCTCCAGCTGGAAGCACATGAACAAAGTCTGCACTGACCCCACACACAAACACACAGCCTCTCCTTGGTAGTAATTCCTTTTTACTTGGAGTTTCCTCCTTGGGTGACTTCCCCCAACCTCTTTACTTTTGCCTGGTCATGGACTTAAAATAACATCAAAAGTAGAAAGAAGTTGAAACCCTACTCTGTATTTTTTTGTAATCTGAGCTAAGCAATCAAGGGCTGGGCTGTTTCCCTAATGGTGGCTCTGTAATTTTAACTCATTTTATTTACTGTTCAAACCAGTGGAGTTTGGTTTCAACGTCAGACCAATGGAGTTTGATGGTAGAGTTGAAAACATCTCAATGGTATTTTGTTCACAACCCTCCTCCTCAAATGCAGAAACCTTTTGGGGTGGAGGGCACCGTGAGGAGAGTGTACTCATATACATAAATTAAATCAATTTATATAAAAAATTTCCTTCCCTTTGCCATCCTTGCCAGCCTCTGCTTTAATGAGACATCCTTACTATCTCAGGCAAGACGCCGATCACCGCCATTTCTGGCTTGTCTGTGGCTTTGTCATCTGTAAGACGGTCTACCTGGAGGCAACCAGCACATGCACTTTGTGGCATATGGTTGTAGCTGTCGTGTCAGCCAATAGGGTCTCGCTCTTGCCATTCCAAACTTCAAGCTAGACACGAGTGATCGAAACGTGTTTCCTCCTATCAATTGGCATATTCAATAGGACAGGGATCCCTCATTAATTAGTGTGGAAAACTCTTAGCAAACCTGCCAGCGGCTTCTGCCTTGACCAGACCTCTTGCCGCCCGGATGCTGAGCTAGCTTTCCTTCAGTCCCTTTTATCTCCAGTCCAGTCACACTGCAGTCCTGGCTTCACGTAACCTTGAGGCTCCTTGTAAACATGACTTTGGTCTATAGAGATGACAACAACAATAGAAAAAATTAACCTGCCGGTTATGCCAATCAAAATGCCTGATATGCTGCCCTCTGCTAACCTCCTGGTACTCTGTACACATTAGCCACTCAGACCAGATCCTTTCAGACTCACTCACGCAACTCTGAACGTAGTGATTTCTGTTTTGATAATATATTACCATACCTTGTTATGTGAATGTCATTTCTCCTTGTTCCAAAGGCTCCTAAATCATGTCTATTCTGAGACACAAGTGGCTTATTCCACTATGATTTTTCTCTGCCATTTATCTGTATGGTCTGGCATGCAGTTTGAACTCGTGATTGCTAAGAAAAGATAGGTGGGGGTTATATTACCAGTCAGAGCATAAGGAGGGAGAAATAACGCCTGAGCCTAAAAACCCAGGTAGTGGACTAGAAGGTTTTGTGTGTCAACTTGACACAGGCTGGAGTCACAGAGAAAGGAGCTTCAGGTGAGGAAATGCCTCCATGAGATCCAGCTGTGGGGCATTTTCTCAGTGATCAAGGGGGGAAGGCCCCTTGTGGGTGGTGCCATCCCTGGGCTGGTAGTCTAGGGGTCTATAAGAAAGCAAGCTGAGCAAGCCAAGGGAAGCAAGCCAGTAAGTAACATCCCTCCACAGCCTCTGCATCAGCTCCTGCTTCCTGACCTGCTTGAGTTCCAGTCCTGACTTCCTTTAGTGATGAACAGCAATGTGGAAGTGTAAGCTGAATAAACCCTTTCCTCCCCAACTTGCTTCTTGCTCATGTTGTTTGTGCAGGAATAGAAACCTTGACTAAATAAGGCAGTAAGGAAGCTCACGGTATCTTCGAGGTGATTGTGGAAATACCAGATGGTAGAGACCATTTTCTGAGTAGGGTACCCAAGACACACAATAAATATTACTGCAAAGAAACAGAGCAGCCACCACCATTGGACCTGGAAGATGTGTGAGCTGAGCCTACAGCATGGCTCCCGAGCCTACAGCATGGCTCCCGAGCCTACGGCATGGCTCCTGGAATGGAAAGAAACATTGCCAGAGCATGTCGCTGTAAATGTACTTCCCCAGCATATGCAGCAAAAACAAAAACAAAAACCAAAACCAAAACCAAAACCTAAACAGGTGTAATTGGTATCTTCACTGCCAGGAGTGTATACTGTGTAGGTGGGTGGACCTTAGACAGAAACAGGTTAATTTATTTATTTACTTACTTATTGTGTATTGACTCAGAGCCACTTGTGGCCTAGGTCGGTTTGGAACTTGCTATGCAACGGAGGATGCCCTTGAACTCTGACCCTCAAGTCTGCACCTCCCCATGCTGGGATTACAGGCGTGCACTACTCCGGGCCTGAAGCAGATTCATTGCAAAGCTTCTTGAGTTTATGTGCCCGACCACGTGGGTGCTGTGTTTATGTGACTGCTTCTTCCAGTTCGCACGCTGTGACTCTGGACGTGCCTTAAAATTAACGTAAAAGTGACAGAAAACTGGGAGAGGAGGTGTGTTACCGCCAGGAAGTCCAGAGATGATAGTTGAACTCTGTCAAACTTCCTCCGCACGCAAGGTGATGATTTCGGGAAGGTGGCGTGTTTTGATCTCTTCACACTGGACCTGTCTCTCAGTGTTTCCCAGATGTTCATGACTTCAGTCTTTTGAAAACTACAAACCAACTATTTCATAAAATGTCCTTGAATTTGTGTCTTCTGGGCTTTCCTCATAGGTAAATGCAGCTGATCAATTTCTAACAGGATTCGAGAGGTTGTGTTTTGTTCATTCCATCCTCTCAGGCAGTATGTGACTTTCCTTGGTGTCTTAGTGAGGGTTTCACTGCTGTGACCAGACACCACGACCAAGGCAACTCTTATATAAGGACAACATTTAATTGGGGTTGACTTACAGGTTCAGAGGTTCAGTCCAGTATCATCAAGATGGGAACATGGTAGCATCCAGGCAGGCATGGTGCAGGAGGAGCTGAGAGTTCTACATCTTCATCTGAAGGCTGCTAGCAGAAGACTGGCTTCCAGGCAGCTAAGATGAGGGTCTTATAGCCCACACACCTACTTCAACAGGCTATGCCTTCTAATAGGCCTGAACCAAGCAGATACAAACCATCAAATTTGGTCTTATTAGTTATGCTAACTTCGATCAAACCTGAGATGATCCTGAGAGACCAAGATCTTGAAAATACAAGCACTTTCTCCTTTCAGTGTGTTTCTGGTCCCAGGACAGGGTACAGAATATGTGCACATGTACACACTTCTGTATTTTATCTCCTACACATGAAATCACCGTACTTAAGCTAATTCAGCCCTGCGTAGCACGGTATAGTTCATATTGACCGTCTTCTTGCCGCATCGTGATTCTGTTCTGAAACGATCAGATTTCCTAACCACCAAAATTGCAGTTCCTTTACCCATTGGCTCATTTTCCCCTCCATGTATCCAATCTTCCTTCTCTCCGTGTCCAGTTTCTACCCCCATCTCATAGGCATTACCTTACCCTGTCCTAAGTGCACTGAGTCATATATTGGCCTCCCCCCCCTTGTCTTTCTTAGTCTTTGATGCTCATATTATGAACAACCAATAACAATATGTTCCATCTTCCCTCATACTCAGACTGCCATTTCTCTAGTCCAGTCTCTCACCCCACGGCCAACCTCAACGTATTTTTTAGACGTGAGAATCCATACATCGTCACTTCTCCGTGGTCCCTTCTGTGCTCTGTCATCCGCAATGGAATGCTGCAATTACCCTGCTTGATTGACACCAGCCATGCTGGTCCCAGCGACTTGATTTGGGACTAATTTAAACAGGAAATACCGGGAGGGGAATGGAGGTGGGGAAGGAAGAGCTTTCCGGTTTTATAAACTAAGACCATCAGCCTGCCCACAAATTTATAAAAACAAGGTGATTGTAACCGCGAAGTCACTTTAAGGACACTGTCTCTTTGCTGAGGCATCCTTTCTGCCACCAGCCATCCTGTGCTGAGTGGCAATGCAGTCGGTGGCCATGACTGTTTTAGGGGGCTAGCGAAGGAGGTAAGTTGGAGTTATATTTGGTTTTGGTAGAGGGAGACATGCATTATATAAGATACCTTGCTTTATCTTGCAAAAGGGAAAGCATTGGAAGGACTGTCCTTGCCCACATGAAACCAATCTGCTTTGTTACAGCCTGTCACTAAACTAAACATTTGCAGTCAAAAGCCATGGTGACCAGCCTTTTAAAATGGTGAAGAGCATTAATTAGCTTACGGAATATGCTCTGTGCAGCTTATTCTGCGGTGCTGCTGGAGGGAAGTTAGACCAACCCTTCTTGAGGTTGCTGGTTGCCTTGATATTTTGTAAAAGCTATGTTTTTCTCTCCTTTGTAGAATATTTATGGTATGTATGTATGTATGACTATCTCAACTTGGATTTGTCTTGTTTGGTCTTGTTGTTGCAATCTGACCTGCCTACTTAACACAGCCACAGCTGTGTGACAGAGACGATGCAAAGCAGACACAGAGTCTCGTCGCACTCTGACTTCAACGATAACCCCAAAGTGTAATTTCCTCATCACTTGTGACCATTTCACTGGAACAAGGGAGAAATACAGACGTCTGATTTGAACACATAGAAGAGATACCTCCTTTATTACATTTAAGTCTGTTTATTAAAGAAGCATAAGATATTCAGATGTCAAGCAAAGCCATCAGTGAGACAGCTCAGTGGGGAAACATGCTTGCTGCCTTTCATGGCGACACAGGTTTGCTCCCCAGAACCTGCATGGTGGAAGGATAGATCCAACCTTGCTTGTCCTCTGACTGCTATTCAAACTCCATGGCGTACACATGCCCATACACACAGACACACATGGATACACACATACACACATAGACACACACATACATACATGGACACACACATCCACACATGGACACACTCACATATATACATGGACACACACATACACACATGGGCACACACACATGAACACACACATACACACATGGACCCACACATACACACATGGATACACACATACACACATGGACACACACATACATACATGGACACACACATACACACATGGACACACTCACATACACACATGGGCACACACACATGGGCACACATATACACACATGGACATACACACATGAACACACACATAGACACATGCACACACACACACATACACACATGCACACACACACACACACATGGACACACATATACATGGAAACAGACATACATATGTGGACACACACATACACACTCAGACACACACATACTAAACACAATTAAGCATAAAATTTTAATAAATTAATAAATAATTAATGAAACAGGGAACATTAAGCAAAGGTGGGTGATACAATATGTCGTAGTTATCCTGGCAATAAAAAGTCAAAAATAAATTCATTAATATGATATACAGTTAGTAGAGTGAAGCGTAAAAGTTTAGTGGGGGGGGAAAAAAAGAAAATTTCTTGCTGATTTGACAAGAAAACTGACATTAAGGAAGAAAAAATCAAATTTATGATATATGCTACCGTAATGAAAACACAGTGACAGCAGGCTAGTGATATAATTACTTCAGAGAGAACTGAAGGTTGACCTCTGCTTTTAAAACATACTTGAACTCCAATAAAATCTTACTGCTCATGCACAAAAGGTGACTGGCAGCTGTTTCCCAGATCGCTTACCTACTCCCCAAATTTTGCAGCACACAGAGATGCAGCATTAGAATATATTTTTCTAGACCAGTAGTAATGAGTAAAATTTTAACCAACCTAACCGTTGCTACACAAAGATGCTATGAATGCGTATGTCCCTCAAAAATATTTAGGGGATAAGACTATTCAGTTGTTAGGTAGCTAATTAGTGTCGAATCTAGTTATAAACTTGAGTATATATACTTGAGCTATCATTTTATTTTCCTGGAAGTGTGCATGTATCTTATTTGTAATAAAGGACAGAGGTGGTCGCATTCCCTTTGTCTCCCATTGGACACAGGTCTGTGGAGTCAGGACCGTGTTGTGTGGGTGAGACTGGGTAAACCCGTGTGACCGGATGGATTTAGGAATGAGCAGTAATGTTACACGATGGCGTGAAGCTGCAGGATCCGCAGCTGTCAGTACCCAGAGATAGTCCGACGCTTTCTTTGTTCGGTCCCTGCTTAGGTTTTCAGGTCTTTTCCTGAACCTCTTTGTGCTGGTAATTCAACACTTAACAGCAGATGTCTGCTGCTGGAGAAACACTGTTCTAAAGTGGGGTTGTTTGGTTTTCTAAAGCTGTGGTTAAGGTGTTGAGCAGAGAAAGGAGGGAGGCTCCACCATGCTCAGGGGGTAGGGAGGGGAATCTAACTTGTCTTTGTGTAGCACATGAAGGAATGGAATCCTTTGGTAAGAATTTTCTTTCATTTCCTGATCTTGCAACCGTCTATTAACTCCTTTTCCTTCATATACACAATCAGCGTTTTCTCTGCTTACTTTTCCTCTCTATGTGGTGTGTTCTGCTTCCTCTCTGATGTTTAGTACGTTCACCCTGTTTCTGTTCAAATTTTCATGCTTACCCACAATGCACTGCTTACCCACAATGCACTGCTTACCCACAATGCACTGCTTACCCACAATGCACATGTAACTGCAAAGCACTACTCCAGGCCTGCCTGATGGACTCCTCCTGTTTCTCATCATTGGTTCGTGGCCAGGCCTACGGGCACAAATCCATTCCTATCTTGACTCAGGCCTTTGATTCTTATTGTCCCCTAGGCTGGGATTATCATCACACTCAGGACTCAATCTGCCCAATACCTTCTGCAAAAGTATCTGGGGCCTCCCTCATGCCTAAGAAAAGGCTCGTGATATTATGGATGTGACCTGCGTTTGTCAAAATGGAGGTAGCTGCTTCTCATCAAGGGGATTCATTATTGCCTGCTCCTTACAGTAAATATTCACTCATGTGCTCACATGCTCAGTAAACCATAGTCAAGTACTTAGTATATATTAACCACTATGCAGACATTGGGAAGACCAAAAAAAAATGTCTTGTAATGGCTTTGTCCATCAATAGATCTTCTTATAATTTTAGAGTCATGAGAGAGAGGAGCATTGAATAGGATCCACATTCTAGTGTCCATCAAGTGTGTTATCTGTAATTATAGAGTAATGGAAGCAGGGGCGTCAAATAATATCCAACTCCAATGCTGCTCATGGGTCACATGGTATCATTTCCAAAGCATGTGCATATGGCATGTACGTGTACTACAGTACTTGAATAGAGGTCAGAGGACAAGCAAGGTGGGACAGAGGGGTTTAGGTCATGCAAACATTTTAGAATTGCCTTTATTTTAACCAGAAACAGTCATCTTTCCTTGGAGGAAATGAAGAGGCTACAGTGACCAAGAAGCATCATGGGAAAGAGGAAGAGTCCTAATGGCATAACCCAGTTGAGACCTGAGAGAGATCAGGCCAACCCAGGGCAGAAGCACATCCCTATTCCTTCCTTCCTTTCCTTCTTTCTTTTTTTCTTTCTTTCTTTCTTTCTTTCTTTCTTTCTTTCTTCCTTCCTTCCTTCCTTCCTTTTTCTTTTTTCTTTAAATTTTATTTAATCTTCCTTTTTTACACTCCAGATTTTATCCCCCTCCCTGTCTACCCTCTGATTGCTCCACATCTTATACCTCAAAGATACCCCTATCCCTTTCTAACCCTGCCCAGCTCCAGGCCTAGGTCAAGAGTGGGAAAAATAGTAGCAAACATTTGAAAGTAACCTTAACAGGGAAACAAGAGAGCAAAAATGCAAGAACTACAGACCCTGGCTTTAGAGAATCCGCATTACTGATAAAACCCAAAAAGGAGGATTCCAAGGGTTGAGCAGTAGCCACTCCTAGGAATTTCCTTCAGCAAACATGCCTTTGACATCAGCGCTTGGTTGCTTTGGAGAGAACTAATGACTCATCACTGGATTTAGAAGGGAACAGAAAGGTACTGAGTTGCAGCACAGGAAGGTGACAAGATTCAGAATGACTCTTCTGGACAAATTCAAAATATGTTGGTCTCTGGGGCTGGAGAGATAGATGGCTTACTGGTTAAGAGAACTGACTGCTCTTCCAGAGGTCCTGAGTTCAAGTCCCAACAACCACATGGTGGCTACTAACCATCTGTAATGGGATTCGATGCCCTCTTCTGGTATATCTGAAGAGAGTAATAGTGTACTCACATACATAAAATAAATAAATCTTTAAAAGAAATATGATGATCTCCCTGATTTCTTGTGTTGCCTGCAACCACTGACGTTCCTGTTACATTTTATTAAAGCAGACACATGCTCAGCGTGCAGAATATAGGCACAATGTTTCAAGTCCTTCCATATGCCTGAGCCCTTGCTGGACGTAGCTCTACCCATCCTTGGAGTTCTTACAATGAGTGTTAAGATTCCTATTTTATAGAACTCAAAGTCAGAGGAAAGATCTGCAGCCTCTACGGGGTCCCATGAGGAAACCTTGTGTTTCAAGCTGGGTGTCTGACTCAGTAAGGCTCCTTCAAACTCTTCCTCGTGGGAGCTCTGCTTGTTTGAAATAGATTTGGAAGCCATCGGGTGCCCAGGAGACACCAACACAGGCACTTCAAGTGTTTATAGCTATTACTTACTCTGTCACCTCTGGCAGAGGCACTAGGATGTGGATGGGACCCTGGGGGATTGCTGGAAGTGCCACTCGATGACCTTGGCCACTTCAGATAATTCTCTTTTTTTATGGTGTGTGTGTGTGTGTGTATGTGTGTGTGTGTGTGTGTTTGGGTGTGTGTCTGAGCGTATATGTGTGTGTACATAGAAATCTATCTGGCCGGAAGGACTGCTGCAGAGAGCACGGGGTTTTATTTTGACAAAGGTAGAAACAGGAATATATTCATCGCCAACATTTTTTGTTGTTTCGTGTCTTGCAAAAGACCTTTCCAGGATGCCATGAGTAGGTTGCTCATTATAACACTGAGGTTGTAAGGAGCACTTTATCTTAAATTGTACTTCTTGATTGATGCTGTCCCCTCTCTGACTGGCTCAAACAGTTGAAGTAAAAGCTTCTTTCGGTGTGGATGGCATCTGCCCTGACTCCCGTGGGGACTCATTAAGCATTCTTACTCTTGGAGCAGGAGTGGGGTAGGAGTGGGTGGCGAAGCCAGCAAGATGTGGGCTTTCTGGAGGAAGGCACTTCCATACAGAACCTGGGTTTCCCAGGCCACAACAGCCTTGGGAGGCTGGGGAGCTGGGAAGCAACAGACTCGAGAGATTCAACCAAAGGACGTCTGTCTAATCGGCTCCTATGAGCATTGGGAAGCTCTAGCCCCTCCCAGACTTCCAGAGTGAGAGAGAGTCCTCAGAAGGGGTGTCTACATGGCTGACCTTTCCAGCTCCAAGGGAGCTGCTGCCCTCCCCTTTCTGGGGGTGATTTGCTTTCGTGTCACACTGTTGTGACCGCCCCCCCCCCCAGAACCAGGTGGCCATGGTCTTTCCTAGTGAATCGTATAGTAGAAGATATGGGGTTCCCAGGTGTCTGGTCCCGGTGACTGTTGGTTTGTGTAATTAGCGCAGCGCCAACTGCCTTTAGGCTGAGCTGAGCCCACAGAGCCAAGCTGGCTCTCTTGTCTGTGTCTTACAACCTCACAATGCGAGCTCAGCTTTCCATCAGATGCTTCCCCTAGGGATCTGGCCCTGGGCATCTGGATACAACTAAAGCCAGAAGGAAATATGAATAATAAAAACTCTGTTAACCTCGGGCATGCCCCTCCCTCTGGCGGTCAGTCATTCATCTTGAGCGGAGTTTGCACACGTCTCCCTATTTCAGCTGAATCCCTTCCTATAAAGCTTCATAGTTCCTCTAGTGTGGGAAACTGATGAATTCCTGAGTGAATGTATATTGTTGACAAGGGCGCAGTCATGCCAAGGACCCCATTGCTTCAGACCCATAGGAATTGGCAAACAAACCATCCTCTGGTTGAAGTACAAATGTTTACAAACGATTGACCAGGAAGCATGTGCAAAAACCAGCAACCGCCGCTTCCAATCCTCTGAGATATTTACAGCCCAAGACTGCTTGCCTAAAGGAACAACCCACCAAGGCCAGCTAACTTTTTCCACCTATGCTGTACATAAAGAAAGCACTGAGGTTCCAAGTTGTTTCCTAGCTAGTGCGCATCCATCAGGCTACACACGACTCCTGGATTCCAGCGTTTATGTCCTTGGGTTGGTATTGTCACTCCTGTCTTCATTTCATCAGCACCCCAGACAGGGTTCCAGGACCAAGCTATGCCCCACTGGTCATTTGAAGCACCGAGTTCTAGTGCATGCCCGTGCACACCTGCCATTTGTTCAGAGGTCACACCCATGTGCCACCATTCACAGCCTTGTTACAGGTAGCTGGGCAATTTTCAGGTTTGATCACAGAGTTGTTTTGAGAATGTCATTTCATTCCTCAACTTTCTTTCTTTCTTTCTTTCTTTCTTTCTTTCTTCCTTCCTTCCTTCCTTCCTTCCTTCCTTTCTTTCTTTCTTTCTTTGGTTTTTTGAGACAGGGTTTCTCTGTATAGCCCTGGCTGTCCTGGAACTCACTCTGTAGACCAGGTTGGCCTCAAACTCATAAATCCACCTGCCTCTGCCTCCCAAGTGCTGGGATTAAAGTCGTGCACCACCACTGCCCGGCTCAACTTTAATTTTTTAAAGTATTTATTTAAATAAACTTTATTATATATAAAAACCTTTCAAATTAATACAAAAATATCACATGCCAACATTAACCAGACCCAAAGTATATACAACTTGTATACAGTTAGAATAAACAAGCTAATTTTAATCTTCAACTAAAATAGTATTTAATTTATTCAAGTAACTAACCCTTGCTGTTAAAGTCATTGGACAGGATTACCTAGTTTAAACTAAGTGCCATTTCATTCTATTTATGAGAAAGTGCCTGGAGAATTTAGACAAGCCTGACTAGCAGCCAGGAGGCAGCAATACTTTTCAAGACTCTCTTCAACTTTGGGACAGACTCTGTTACCAATTTCTAAGCTGAGGCGTTCCCAAGGCCTACCTAAAGGGACCAACAGTATTCTCATTGCAGTCATAATGAAAATATGAGGTGACATAAATACTTTAGAATTTGTTTTACAAGTCACATTAAGAACATTGGAAGGGTATGAAAGTAAATTTTAATTGTTTTGTTGTTTTTTTCCCTATCTCCTTTACATTCTTCCAAAAGAAAGAGAGGAGAGAGGAACACACACTTAAGAGTTGCAGTTAATTGAGATTTACTTGATTTTTTTTTTTCAGTTTGAGGCATTTGAAGGAGTCTACTTCAATTTGTATAATATTTAAAGTCAAATAGCTGGAATCTTGAATGTAGAATCTCCGTCGTTATAATGTGGCTAATCTTGGGTAAGCTTGTAATATGTTGCTTAGACAAAGAAAACATAATCTTCTTATTTCTTATCCTCAAGGAAAAGACTATGCATACATAATCAGAAAAATCCTGGCTAATAACTAAACCAGGGGTGGTCATGCCTTGTGATAGCGTGAACTCTGCCCAAACTCATTGGCTATCTCCAGTAATTCTTTTTTCTCTTAATTTGAGATCTTGAAAAAGAAGTGTGTAGGGATGAGATGTGGTATCTTGCACAAGCTTTTTCTTTAGTTTAGCTTATTTTTTTTTATTGAAATAAACCTAAAGAAGAGCATCCAGGAGGCTTCTTGTTGCAACCGTTTAGGAAATTAAGTCATCTTCAACAGTGAGAATGGACACTTGCCCAGTATCCTAAACTTCAGAAGCTTTGCCTGGCATTAGAACACAAGGCACTAGTAGTAAGATTATCCCTGATAGAGGTAGACACCGCAAGTTAAAGACACACGGATAGCATCCCATAAGCAGGTGATTTGATGCTTCTTGCTATAGAGTCAGCTTCCAACAATTAATTGTAATTAAAAATTCAGCAGTGTTTGCTTGGGTAAGGAACAGATATTAAGATAGTGCTTGTTGCTACTGCTCTCAATGACTGAGCTGCCAGATGTTAGGCAAGAGACAGGAATCTGTCATGTCCTAAGTCCACCTCCGTTCCTCTGTCTTATTTAAAGCTCTGATGATCTTTCCTTCCCTGAAATCACCTATTTTTTTCTGTTGCTCATCCGTAGAACACCAGATCTGTTTCAAATGCAAACTTGTCGGAATGAATCTTCAGAGATAAGACTGGCTGATCTGCAGCTCCTTCCAGAGGAATTTTCAAGGCTAATTTTGAGCCTTCATCTTTTTTTTTCTCAAGTTGATTTTAGGGCACTGACTCTCTTGTGACTTAAATATGAAATGCCCCCCACCATGGGCTCATGTTTTGAAACCTAGGTTGCTAACTGGCAGAACTATTTTTGAAGGTTCTAGAAACTTTAGGAGATCGGAACTACCTGGAAGAAGTAAGCCTCCAGAAACAACCCCTACAGCCTCTTATCCTTGTCCCTTCTTGTCTATTCTCTCCGCTTCCGGTCCACCATGATGTGAAACAGCTTACGACACTCGCCTTCCTCACCACGATAATGAAGCACGTGGATCCAAATAACTGTAGTGGTCCCATGAGAGCTCATGCCAAAATAAATAAATCCTTCCCCTCCCGACAAGCTTTGTTTGCGCAGGGGCTAAAACCATCTAACTCGGTCTCTGAGAATTTGCTACCCCAGTGTACAAGCAGTCATGGCCATATAACTAGCAACAGCAAAACAAAACAAAGGGCCGCTGTGATGTCTGTCTCCTTTCCCTGTATACTTGTTTCAAAATACAACAGTAAGTGGGAGAACGGAAGGAAGTACAGAACGGCCTTGTTTTCCAGAGCTCTTCTCGGCTGGGCCTGGGAAGCCAACCCGTGAGCAGTGTACGCACAAGGTATTCTGCTTGTTGCTACTCTGTTATCTGATCGGAACCTTGTTGCAAAGGTCTGAGACTTTGTTGCTACCTTCACTGCCAGTTTGCTGTGGCCCTGGGATTTAAAACGGTAGCATCGCTTGTTAACACTGCCCCGACTTTTACTTGACTCTCACTTTCCTTTCTCTCATGGAATACTCACATTGTCATGTACTCACATACATATTCCTTTTATTCAAACACGTCTGACTATTTAGCATGTTTATTATTTGTTTCTACCCCGCCTTAGACCATTTAGCTCCCAGATTTAAAAAAAAAAAAAACAAACTCATAAAATCTTTATATTTATAATAAAAACAGGGCAAAATCTGGGCAGCTGCCTGCCCTCTTTGCTGTTAGAATCTACTTTCCTATTGATAACCCCGAGTTATTACTTGCCATGTTTCATCTGAGCTGCTCTTAATCCAATCATCCAGCCCCCAGGGCCATGTTCTATTGACTTCTAACCCATAGTGGCTTTTTCTTCTTTTGCCTCCTGCACCTTCTTTTCCTCACAGTCCCCTTCTGACCCCAAGGTTGCGAAACCTAAACCCCACCTATGTCTCTTCTGCCCAGATATTGGCTGTTGGCATCTTTATTTACCGATCAGAATGGGGTCAGGGTCAGTTAGCATCTTACTGCCGACTCTCTTGTCTCTGGGACAACCAGGTCTTCAAGACCTGCACTTAGCATTACAATAAGTAGAAAAAGACCAAACCCTAACAGTTGTCCATGTCTGCCTACTGTATCCAGAGATGGGTCTTAACCGTGAAAGCCATGTTTCACCTACCTAAGTTTTTCCTACACATTTGTTGAATGAATACTGAACTTTTCTGCATTTGAATCCCCTGAACAGAAATTATTAGAGACTTAAGAAAGTCTCACGTGTATGCTAAATTCTGTCTTTGTTGTTATTACGAAAATTCTGTAAGGTGCTCATCAGTTAGTAGACCTACAGAAAGAGAGGTACAATATCTAAAACAATTGACCGTTTGACAGTCACCCAAACCCCATTACCACAAATACATTCAGAGTAGAAATTCATATGATGAAAATGTCTAAATCTAGCCAATGGCCCATTTATTTTAAATTAGGCTCTTATCTACAAAATCCTATTATAGCAAAGCGATTTAAACACATTCTTATGTCTTCTCTTTAATGTGACTTAACCTGTATGCCAAGAAGATTTCAATTAAATATTTTGATGAGGAATATGCAATTGTTTTTGGAATGACAAGAGTCATTTTAGCTGAGTGGCGGTGGGTCATGCCTTTAAACCAAACACTTGGAGACAGAGGCATGTGGATCTCTGTGAGTTTGAGGCCAACCTGATCTACAGAGTGAGTACCAGGACACCCAGGGCTATTCAGTGAAACCCTGTCTTGGAAAAAAAAAAAGACAAAAACAACATATAAAGAATTGTTTTACACAAATGCATGTTTGATAAGCTCTCTAATGTCAAACTCTCAGTTGTGTCCCCTTTTCTTCTTAAATTGTCATTAGGACTGACAGAGACAAGGCCTGAAGTGTTCCAAGTTTTACTTGCAGATGCCCTCAAAGGGCAAAACCCATGCATTTAAATACATTCAGAACGTTATGTAAAACACTAGCCTATGGTTTTCCTAACAGCATTTGAAGCATACAGACACCTGCTTACCTCAGAAGGACATGCGATTGATTCGATTGGCGTAAACATAGTAAACCCAAAGATGCTCAAAGTCACTGCTGTGGGTCGTAGTTTTTCTTCCTTTATTAAAATTCTAGAGTCATATCTAGAGTTTTTATTGTTGAGATGAAATATCATGACCAAAAGCAACTTGGGAAGGACAGGGTCTATTTAGCTTACTTTTTTACCTCATAGTTCATCATCATCATCATCATCATCGAAGGCAGTCAGGGCAGGAACTCAAACAAGATAGGAACCTGGAGGCAGGAACTGATGCAGAGGCCATGGAGTGGTGACACTTACCAGCTTGCTCAGCCTGCTCTTTTAGAGAACCCAGTACCACAGGCCAGGCATGGTACCACCCACAATGGGCTGGGCCCTTCCCGATCAATTGCTAGCTTTACAGGCTTGCTTCCCTAATCTTACAGAGGCATTTTTTTTTTTTAATTGCATTTCTTTCCTCTCAAGTGACTTTAGCTTGTGTCAAGTTGACATAAAACTAGCCAGGACACCTAGTCTGTTTTATTTTGTTCACAATGAGTCATTGTAATTTGTAACACCTGACCTCAAACATAAAAGGATGGAGATTGTGTTTTCCAATACAAAAACTAAACAGGAGGCTCAATAGTTCCAGGAATCAGACACACAGGAATCCTGGACCCAGCTTTCCCTGCCTGAACTTCTGTTGCGCGTGCTTTACGACTCTTCAGATACACTGACTCTTTACTCACTAAACAAGCCTGCTGGTACCCACCATGAAGCCTCACCAGTGACAGAACCTCAGATGGTGACTCATACATGCATACAATATATCCTACCCCAACACCTATACGTTCTGGTATGTACTTCACTATAAGCCTTAGCTAAATCATGTCTCCAATTTATTTCATTTGGAATGTTCATAAAAATACACAGCTCAACTCTCTCTTAATTGCATTTGATCCATTATTACTTCTATTGGAAAACATCATGTAGGAACAGTGGCATCCTAAAAATACCCAAGTCATGGAATCTCTGGTGCACAGGTCTGAGTCTTGTCTGAAAACCTGGAAATAATCATGACATTTCAGGAGGCTTAAAGATCTCCATTGATCTTTGTTAAGCTAAGTGATGTGTCTAATAGTTCCTAGCTGCTACTGGTTGAATTGTACCCCTCAGAAAATGTTAAGTCCCAATCCCCCTGAACTTGTGAATATGACTTTACTGAGGAACAGAGTCTTTGAGGTCGGTCAAGTTAGGATGCAACCATCAAGGTTGGCTGCAATTCAGTTTTACGAGGTCTTTACGAGAAGGGAGCAATTTGGACACAGACACCCATATATGTAAGCCATGAGAAGATGAGGACAGAGATGGGGTGATATCTCTATTTGATGAGGAATTTGCAAAGTGGTCAGAAATGATCAGCAACTTGAAGACAAACAAGGAACAGAACTTGCTCCCGGTTTCAGAAGGAAACGTATCTGTGGCCTCTTGGTCGGTCCTTTGAGCCTTTCTGTTGCTTAAGCCTTAGGTTGTGGGCTTTGTTCAGCAGCCCTGGCATGGAAGGGAACTCACCCGCCATTGGCGGGTGGGATGAGAGCGGGGCGCTCAGGAAGGAAGGCTGGCAGTTTAGGGTGGCAAGCAGTTTGTAAGCAGTTTAGGGTGGTTTTGGTCTATTTATCGCGTTCTCGAGTACCAGGTCTCTCCAGGGTCCCAGAGTTCAAAACTGTTCCTTTAACAGCGTGAAGAAAGAAAATAAACAGGGGCAGGGAGACAGAGGAGAAGAAAGGAGGTGGGGAAGGGTCTGGGGAGAGGAAGTGAAAGAAGAATAAGTGGACCAGGAGCGAACTTGCAGAAAAGCTGTCGCAAAGTGGGGGTAAGGGCAGCAGCGAGGAGGTTTCCAAGCCCTCCCCACTCCGCGAGAGAGCACCAACAGTCCTCCCACCACGGGAAAATAATCTTTCTCTCTTCACCACAAGGAAGAAAGCTTTAAGCATCCATCCTTCCTGCTGAGCTGTAAGGATCTGGTGGCAGTTAAGTGATTGCTACAGTTGGCCCCCCTGGCCACCGTTCCCCTGCAAAGCGTGGCTGCCAGCCAGCCAGCTGAGGTTGAAGGAGATTCATCATTTGCCACTTCCTCGGCCCACAGCAGACCCTAGTCAGGCCCTTTTCTGCCTAATGAGGCCCGCAGAGCCACCTGCTATTGCTGCTTATCCTTGAATCAACCGAAGTAGCAGCAGGTAGCGCCCATCTGCCGCAAATTTGGGATTGCTAAGAAATGGAGTTACCAGCAGTCACCGTTAGTTGACTATCTAGTATATGCTAAGCACAATGCTAAGGATTTGGGGTATGTACATTTCAACATTCAGGTTGCTTGTGTGTGTGTGTGTGTGTGTGTAAGTCTCCCTCCATCTTAGGCTTAAAGACCATCTTATAGTGAAGATGAACTAGGTTTATATCTGTTTATGATTAACCCTCTGTTCCTCAAGGATTGAGCTATGCCCCCCTAGAACCTTAACTACCAGTGCTTCTGTCCTGCCTGTTTCCAGGAATGGCAATTACATCTTTGTTTCAAAAAGCTCTTTATAACCACCTGCCTATAATAATCTTACCCTTGTTTCAAAAGGGTAAGATTAACCACCCACGACTACCTTGTTTTGTCCACCTTGCAACCATGTCTCTTTTTTTCAGGAGGACTAACCTGTTATGCTTACATTCTGCTCCTATAACCCTGTCTATTTTGCCTACCAAATCCCCCACTGAGAACCCCCTGACCCCTGTGCTATGAAAGCTTTGTCTTCCTCACGTCCAGTGCTGACCTCTCGAACCCTGCCTTAGGGGAAGACAGCCCACGTACATGAATACAAAAGTTTGCTTTAATTACTTGCTTGCTGTAATTAATTTGGCCATGGTTATTTGGGTTGGTGGCCTTTTGCCTCCCATCTTTGGGACTAACGGCTTTCTCCTTGTAACATGGCGTCTGAGGATTGACATCAGTTTTTCAGGCTTGCATGGCAAGCACGTTACCCACTGAGTCATCTTGTCAGCCATATGTGCGTTATTTAACAAGCACTCATTCAACAGTAGATAAGAGCCTACTATATACAAGTCATCAAGCAGGAAGCTAAAGACAGAATGGACGGAGCAGATATAAACCCTCTTATTATAGATGCGTGTAGCCTACCAGCTACTTCACTTTCCTCGACTTGAACTGTGAAAATTTCACTTTGTCAGTAGCTTGTGATGCTTAGAATTGTAAGCAACACATTTATGGCCAAGAGTATAAGTTTTCTTACTAAAATTAGACAGAAATGGCAATTTCAATCCCTTTCTCTTCCTTCCAGATATGACTTAGATGTAGTAGTTGAGTTGACAGAGCTAGCTTCAGGATGTCAGTGGCTATTCCTGGTTGTTATCTTGACTATACCTGGAATGAACTACAATCCAGAATTGGAAGACTCACCTATGATCCTAATCTGGAGGCTCAGAGATTCAAATTTCTGACCGGGATCTTGGCCTGGAGATCTTGAAGCATAGTGGCTATGAATTCCAGAAGATTAAGACAAGGAGATCTCTGAATTCAAGGTCATCTGGGATTAAAGGCATGGTGGCACACACCTTTAATCTGGGCCACACCTTCTGCTGGAGACCTACATAAGGACATTGGAAGAAGGAAGATTGACTCATTCTTTCTTCTTTGCCTGCTTGCCTTGTGGGACTGAGCAACTGCTAAATCCTTGGACTTTCATCCACAGCTGCTACTGAACATTGTTGCGGAGTTATAAGTCATTGACAAATTCCCTTACTATATAGAGACTACCCATATGTTCTGTGACTCTAGAGAACTCTGACTAATACAGTCAGTCAAAAACCATGTGGCATGAATGAGCTTCTAAGGCCTTACTGTAGTGAGAATTTTGGTTTCTTTAAAATACATAGTCATATTATAAGGATATGTTTTTGTTTTAATCCCAGGTGTGAGATATGAGGATGCTTCAGATTGTCCACAGCAGCTAACTATGATATGCCTCATGCTCAATCTGGGGTGTGATTTTTCTAGCTGCAGATAGTTTCTGCATGTGTGTAATGCTTGGAATTCTCAGGACTCTTCAGAGGGTATATAAATGCTAAGGCCCTGAGAATTGGGGAGTTGTTGGTGGGTTGTTGGCTGATTGCTGTTGGCTACAGTCTGTTAAGTAGTTGTGAGCAAAGAAAAAATAAGAAGGAGAAGGAATAGAAGAAGGAGAAGAAGGAGAAGGAGGAGGAGGAAGAGATGAAGAAGAAGACAACCATGATCATGAAGAAGAAGTCAAACAAGAACTAGAACAAGAAGAAGAACTGGAAGAAGGAGGAGGAGAAGGAGGAAGAGGAGGGGGAGGAAGGAAGGAAGGAGCAGGAGGAGGGGAGGAAGAGAAGAAGGGAGGAGGAGGAGAAGGAGGGGGGAGGAGGAGGAGGAGGAGGAAGAAGAAGAAGAAGAAGAAGAAGAAGAAGAAGAAGAAGAAGAAGAAGAAGAAGAAGAAGAAGAAATTAGATATCTGTCATCAAACTTGCCCTAAGGAACTTGATGACCCTAATCAGGAGGAAGTAGTTGAATGCCCCTTTCCTACCCCTGACTTTATTGAGATTTCTCTCTCTCTCTCTCTCTCTCTCTCTCTCTCTCTCTCTCTCTCTCTCTCTCTCCCTCCCTCCCTCCCTCCCCCCCCGGTACTTTCTTTCTCTCACAGGGTGGAAGAAAAAAGAACCTACAAAGTAGCCAAAGTCTAGCTATAACTTAACCATCAACTATCACCTCTGAATTGTGTAGAGATGACAATGATTCTGTTGTGGTTAATCATTGGAACCCATGTTCTCTGGTACTTGTAGGTTAATACTCTACAAAATGGATACAACTCTCTCAATATGATGATGATGGTGATACTGATGATGATAATGGTGATATCTAGGGAGACAGACCTCATCATTTTATCTCACAATAGTCATTTAGTTGGAACCATGACAAGTGATATTAAAGTATAGGACACCAAGAGCAAGTGTAATCTGCAAATCTCATGCCAAAGTTCATACCATCTGCAGACAGATATGGGTATAATCCACACTCTGCAACTTCCAAATGGTATATCTTTGGTCAAGTAATTGGACCTTTCTAAATCTTACCTTCTGTAATCAATTAAATAGGGCATACAGTGTTATCTTTCATAGGTTTTTCCACAAGTTTTCATTGGTGGAATGCATATCAATATATTTTCAAATTAATATCAAATGTTTAGTAATAATTATTAGTAATGTGTAGCTATGCTGTATATTACATATGGTTTGATCTCATGATCACGCCTAATCTCCAAAGACTCAGGGATTTACCATCTCACCGACGCTGTATAAACCCCAAAGAGGAGGAGAACGGATCTGATCAACAATTAGTCACTTCTCCCTCAAAGATTATAAACCAGTAATCACTATGATGTACTGCCAAATTGCTCTCCAACCTTGCTTTCCTGCTGAGCACTTTGTTTGGAGGATTTCAGAGAAGGCTAGACATAATTGCAGAGGAGAGACCTCCCAATTTCCTAATGCAGCCTCCTCACTCATTCACAAGGCAATGCTTACCTCTTCCTGGAATGGAGGCACCAAGGACCGTCACGCTTGTTATAATTACTGCAATTCACCATGAAATACACTTTCCATACTGCTCTGCAAACAGGTACAAATGTATTCCTATCCACAGGTTTTCTCTCTCTCTCCCCAACTTCAACTGTAATGTGGTTCTGGGGGTGGGGGTGGGGATGGGAGAGGCTGAAGACTCAAAGTACAGAACCCTCCCCAACACACTGCCAGGCATTTCCTCATCCTTGTCTTTCTCCTTCAGGGGATTAAGGAAGAAGGTGTCTTAGAGTCTCTGCTACTTCTGCCTGAGGGATGTTGTGATGTCCAAGTTTCAGTGCCAGGAAAGAAGGTCCCCTGGAGGTCAGGTCGTAGTGGATGATTCTGGGAATTGTGGGTAGGTCAGACATATTTCCTTCACTAACATACAGGCCACTGGCCAGATAGATGCCTGCAGGCACCCAGGTACATGCCAGCACATAAGACTGCACATGGATGGGAGCAGAGACACGCTCCCCAGCACACAGGCCATGGAGAAGCAGGTACACAAGCTTACAGACAAACACAAACACATATGCACACAGGCTGACTGGCAAAGGTAAAGGCCTCTGATCTCAAGGTCAGATTTATACAGAATTACTCAACCCAGAAATGACTCTATCAGAAATAGCTATATAACAGATGATGTCATTGTTTACATTGTGTTTCCCGGACATCTGTGCTAGCCATTTTGTGCTGACTCAGGGTCCCATCCCTAACTGCCCCTCCCCCATGTTTAGCCAATTGCCCATGATAGCCAATCCAGTTCCATGTTGTCTAGACATAAACTGTCCCTCTGTTGCCAACAGATGTGCTCTGTACCAAGAAAAGCCAGGGAGACAGTTTTCAGCTTTCTTTGAGGATTAGGTTGCCCAAAATGTCCCTTTGTTGAGATTTTCCCAAAGACTTCAAGAAGGGTTTTGTCTGAGACGCAGACAATATAAATGGATGGTTGGTTGAATAGCCACTTGGTAAATGCTGACTGATATCAGTGATAATATTTTCGCAAGATTATTCATTGTTAGAGAAAAGGACTTTTTTTTTTTACAAGTTTACTGAATCCCCAGCACTGAGCAGTATTGATTGTTGCTTTCTTCCCCTCTAAAACTGGAACTTGGCTTCAAAGGTATTTTTCAAAGCATGTAGTTTGCTAACTGTATACAACTCCTTGTGTTGTTTCCTCCGGAGAGCTCATTTCTGAAGTGTCATTTTGTCTGGCTCTGTGATGGTGATACCACCAGACCTTGGGAGGAAAGTTTGCCTTCTGATAGGATTTTTATCGAGTATCAAAAAGTCCTGGGATTCAGATAACATCTTTCATAAAAGGGCTCAGAGCATCTTTTCTAGTGATAGCCCCCTTCCCCATTCTGTCTCACACTCCCACAGTGAGAACCAATGTCTAGGACATAGTTTTGTTTGCCTTTTCATTTTTCTCTTCTCCCAAGAGTCTTTCACAACAGAATACATTTCATTTGCCTAAACCACCTCAGTTAATGGTCCACTTCTGCATTTGCCAAGGTTAATCTACACCAATGGAAAGGTTGGTCTTTGTATCTTCTGACTGGGTTACTGTGGTGTCAACAGGGGATCCATGACCTGTGTAATTACTCAGGGGGTGTTGGATCTACTGGCCAGAAACTCAGGAAGAATGAAGGATCTACCAGGATAAGAAAGAAAAGAGGGGCACAGATCCTCTATTCCTGCCTTCTTTGCACCTCTCACGTCCAAGGGCAAGAGATGGACCTGTGCTTCATTAAAAGAAGAAATTATCATTAGTCCAGAACATCAACAGATCAGACATACACATGCATGTAAGAACAAATACATTTTGAAAACAGGTTACAGTATTCTAGTCAGGATTTTCTAGAACCAAGTAGAGACCAAGGGGGGTGGGGTGGGGAGAGAGAGAGAGAAAGAGAGAGAGAGAGAGAGAGAGTTACCAGGTTGCCTTTACAATCAGAGACTGGCTGAGTAGGTTAGCTTACATGACTAGCTGAGTAGGTCCCCATAATAGCTGATCGTAGGTCATAGAGACAAGGAAACCAGTGGATGATCAATTCATGAAACTAGAAGCTTCAGAACCAGAGAGAAGTGGAGCAGCTTGAGTCATAGACTGGAAAAAAGCTCTGGGTTTGCTGATGGAATCGACGATAGACAGCTAAAGAATTTGAGCCCAGGAGTGACGGCAGCAGGAACAGTCACACACCTGTACAGAAAGCAACCAGGTGCCCATGCTACGGCTGGCTGCTTCCTTCTACATTCATTTCATCTGGGACCTCAGCCTGTTAGATTTGGGCCAGGTTGTCCCCTATGGTACGGTGTTGCAGTAGGCGATTAATGTTGCTCAAATTACCCCAGCAGAGAGGCAGCAAGAGTTCCTCACTACTAACCCCAAAGTTCTGAGTTCCTGAATGAAATACAGACACACACACACACACACACACACACACACACACACACACAGAGAGAGAGAGAGAGAGAGAGAGAGAGAGAGAGAGAGAGAGAGAGAGAGAGAGAGAGAGAGTCTTATATTTAATGCCTTAATCAGCTCAATGGTTGGGCACTTCCAAACGTCCACGCGGCTAATACACTCTTCCCTCCGAAATTCCTCAGTTATTACTAAAATCTATATTTCATCTTTGTATCGCTAGACCTTAGTGGGGCGGGGGTGCTGGGACCACTCTTCCACGGCTCTTACCTGATTGCTATGCTCTCTCTCCTGCACCCCTCAAGCCTGATCCTTTTCCTTTTTCCAGCATACCAAAGTCCCGCCTCTGTCTCTGTCAGCCATTGGCCATTGGCCACTGGCAGCTTTATTTACCAATCAGAACCAATTGGGGGCAGGGACCCTCAGTGACGTACATGCAGATTCTTGCGCAATTTGGGGAACCCAATTAACATAATACACGCGTTAAACCAAATCCACAACAGTACTGTGCCTCGGTAGCTTGCTAATCATCTCTGGAAAAGACTTTCAGACACACTCAGAAGTGTGTTTCACTTACTTCCCTTTAATATCATCACGACGACAATCAAAATTAACCATTACACTCAGTTGCATACCAGGAGGCAAAAAGAGCCCTCCTTCCCAGTGGGGCTTGTGATTCATCCAGGCATCTGTTGTACAGATACGGTAGGACTTGTTGAAAACTAAACAATTCAATTCTCTCTGGAGCTTGTAGGGCTCTATCTTAGGCGTTCTCCAACAGCTCATGGGAAGGAGCCTGATGGTTGAACCTTGACTCTACCATGCAGGCCACTACTCATTCCCTGATCCTTCACAAGCAGCTCCAAGGGCTAAGTTCTACCCTAAGCTCATTTTACAAATGGGGCTTAAAAGGGTTGCAACGCGCGAGTTTATTCATTGGCAAGTGATAGAAACCGCCGCTCTGCTCCTAGACAATCTGCCTCTGGATGCTAAACCAACCATTATATTGGCTCAATGGCTTTCAGGGACTTTAAGTGACCAAGAAGCAGCGTGGTGGAACTAAAACTATTTCTCCAGTCTTTCTTATTTCAGCATCCTGCTATGTGGGGGAGTTCTTGGGCTATAGGCTCAGGCAGACCTCTTTGCCTGGTCTCTCTGTGCCTGGGGTTTTCTCCCACTGCAGTTGCTTAGAAATCAACCTTGTTCCAAGGTCATGCTCAGGACTTAAAGCCTTTAATTTTCTGCAAGTTGACATTTTACTGTTTCAGAGTCCCTAAGCCTCCTACGGCTTTTAAAAGAGCGATTTCAGATATCCACTCCCCACAGCTCCAAGAACAATTCATTTCAATCTTGGGACATTGCCCAGAACTCAGCAAAACTAGCACGGTGCTTTCAGCCTGGATTTGATTTTGTTGACAGGCATCAAGCACTAGGTAAGAGGTGGGAAACTGCTAATATTCTAGATGGTATTTTTATCAGATGTTTTGTCCGGATAACAGATAATTTTCTTTATTCACATGAATGTTTTAGGGTCATCTAAATAGTGGGGAAATATAATGCATAGTTTTTTAAAATCACTATTTAAATAATGGTAGAACAAACCCTGTCTAATCAAAATAAAAGGTGTTTATTAAATCTAAAACAATTTAGATGGGTCCTGGGAAAAGTTTTTTGTACCAGAGAATGTCTTCAAAAGATTAATGTCAGAGAAGGATCTGTAATAGTGTTTTGGTTAACCCAAATTATTTGTAAATTGATTTCTGCAAATAGCAGAAATATCTTCAGCAACTTAGCTTGAAATGAACAACATTACAGCCTTGACTGTTGATTGACCATTGCCTTGGAAAAGGTATATAAGGGTTTCCTGAGCTGACTATTTGTTTTAATTAATTGACTAAATTCCATATCATTATTAACGTTATTTTTCAGTTAGTTGAAATTAATCAGATAAGTTTAAAGGTAAATTTGATGCTGGATATGTCATCTGATAAACATTAGTGAACTGATGCTTTAAAAATAAGCACACATAGGCCTGGAGAGATGGCTCAGCGGTTAAGAGCACTGACTACTACTCATCCAGAGGTCCTGAGTTCAAATCCCAGCAACCACACGGCGGCTCACAACCATCTGTAATGGGATCTGAACCCTCTTCTGGGGGTGTCAGTGACAGTGTACTCATATAAATATTTTTTTTTAAAAAAGCACACACATGAGATGGTTCAGTTCAGTAGTTCTCAACCTGTGGACTGTGACCACTTTGGGATTGTTTAATGACCTTTTCACAGGGGTTCCCTAAAACCATTGGAAAACACAGAAATTTGCGCTAAGATTCTCAACAGCTGCAAAATGACAGTCCTTGCTGCTTTTCAGAAGACCACAATTCAGTTCAAAGGCCTCACATCAGCTGGGTCAGAACCACCTGTAACTCAAGCTCCAGGGTTCGGACATCCTTGTCTAGCTCCTGAAGACACTGCAGGACATGGACAGAGCCACACACAAATACAATTGGATACACACAGTATTAAAAATAAGTAAGTAGCAGCTCTAGGTGCAAAAAAAAAAAAAAATCAACATCAGTCCTAGAGACTCTTCTAGAAAAAAGCAAAAGCTAATTGTATAGTGGCAAATTAAACACATTATTTTCAAGTTTAATTTCCTTTAAAATGATCTGAAAAAAAAAAATGATGGCTGTCTCAGACATACTGTTATGGAAGGGATGCCTGGATGAAGGGAAGTCATATTTTGTGAGCAATGTTTTTATACTTATAAATCATATTAAATAACTAATATTAAATAAGGTTAAAAGGCAGAAGACCCTTAGATAATAAGGTAAGCAAGCATACTTTGTGTGGTGGTTTGAATATCTGAATGTTTAGTCACCAGGGAGTGGAACTGTTTGGGAAGGATTAGGAGGTGTGGCCTTATCGGAGAAGGTGTCACTAGAAGTTGGCCTTGAGGTTTAAAAGCTCATACAAGGCCCAGGCTCAGGTGTACTCTCTTTACCCCCTCCCTCTCCCCCTTTCTCTCTCCCTCTCTTTCTCTCTCTCTCCCCCTTTTCTCCTCCTCCTCTCCCTCTTTCCCCCTCCCACTCTCTCTCCCTCTCCTCCCTTTCTCCTTCTCCCCCTCCCCTCCCTCTTCCTCTCCTCTCTCTCTCTCTCTCTCTCTCTCTCTCTCTCTCTCTCTCTCTCTCTTTGTCCTTCTAGGTTAAGATGTACCACTCCTAGCTTCTGCTTCATCCCAGAATTTGCCTCTTACAATGATAATGATGGACTAACCCTCTAAAACTATAAGCAAGCTCCAAATTAAATCTATTTTTTTTAATAGGAGCTGCTTTGGACACGATGTGTCTCCTCTCAGCACAAGAACACTAAGATATTCTGCTGTCTATTCCATTCTCCCATAATCCATAGCTGTTTGCACATACTAAATCTCGCCTAGTCTGAGCCAGCCCCCAAGCTGCTCATTCGTGGACTAGATTGTTGAGCAGAACAAACCTCCTGACACATTACACTAGACTCTAATCCTCTGTAATTTTCTATTTCTTTGGAAAAGCTCCACGAGCTACTCCTGACACAATTCTCCAGATAATTGTTTTAGAATGATGTTCTTGCTCCAGCCCAAAGGAATTAACTTCTTGTGATGTGTGTGGCCCAAGCCACTAGCATCTTGGAAGTATGATGCCCCAGAACCACAGAATAGAAAAAACAAATGCCTGTCGAACATCACACTATTAACAGGAAACTCAGGAGAGCCTTGTACATTCAGCCATGACAGGGAGGGGCTACTACAAGGAAGAGACTGAACTGGCACTGTAAGGTTTTGACTCATGAAATTTTATAAAAACAGCTCTTTCTAAATCAAGTTCAGACAGGCTCAGGACATGACTTTCTTTTCTGGCATGCCACTAAGAAAATCTAAAATCTTGCTATCCTGCATCTGCCCAGTTTCCATGTATTCTAGGACCCCAATGACCATATACATTATATACATAATTATATATAATATGTAATATATATATATAAAATCTTCCCACCTCAGAGCAATTACTCAGAAAACATGACACTGTCTGTTAGAATGCAGACATTGAATGAAAAAAGATGTGAAGGAAATTGTGTGTCTACATATACATATGCATACACATATACATCACACACACACACACATACATGAGCGAGTGCTTCTGGTTCCTTTAATATTATATTGTCACATTCCTTTTCAATTCCATTTTCAATAACAATAACTGCAGATAGATAATTTTTGTTTTGCAAATGATAAAACAAACACTCCAAAGGAATGGGAAACCTGCCGGGAGCTAGCGAACTGAGAAGAAGTAAACCCAGGTGAGTTCTTCCCTGTAGTCCTGGCTCGCCACTGCCTCTGCTCTTTTCCTCATCTATATATTGCTGTCTTTCCTCTACAACAGCCTGAGAAGGAATGAACGTTTGAGGTGGGGTTGGGAGAAGTGCCACGATGAGAACGGCTCCAAGCTAATAGATTTGATAAAGTGCGTCCTGAATACCCATTGACTCCGACTCCATGATCTAGGACACAGTGCACAACGGAAACGTAGAGTGAGAACTCAAACCAGGGTTCAAATTCCATCTCCGCGTGTGTACCTCGACGTCCACTGCCCGGATCAGTGTGATTATATATGGCATGGGACTCCATATAAGGCGCATTATCAACGGGGCCCAGGCTTTTCACTAAATCCACTGTGGCTTTCTTCTTCCAATTGCGAGCCCTGTACTGCTCTTCCCTGAGTATCAGTGAGCTCCGATGTCCTCTCCTCTTTTCCTGCCAAACTCACGAAGTCTTTGCACTCGTTTCTTTTTGCAAGCTACAGTTCCCATCCTGTGACTCGACTCTTGGTTAGAACTAGAACTGGTCTTACCCTGTCCAAATCTCCCAACATCCTTAGCGATCTGCTACCCTTTTCCCAGGCCTCTAACCTTGCTTGGGCAGCAGCAGATTTCTCCCTGCCTCCCTCCAGTTCCAGCAAGAAGCGACCAGCAGGGGGCATGGCTGTGGCTCCCCAGATCATTTCAGAAGTCTTTGCGGGGACTCCTGCAGGATTTCAGTTCAAATCTCTCTCTCAAGTAGATTTACACAGTGGTGCCTTTATCTGGGATCACTGTGTTCCTCAGAGTGATGGGGATACAGAGGCGCGACCTAAAACGATTAGTAAACACTTTCCTTTGCATCTGCTTTTCATGCAGTGTCTGCGTTCTAATAGACAGTATCATGTTTTCTGAGGGCTTATTCTGGGGCAGTATGAGGGGAAGATAAGTTGGCTGCATCATCCAGTGTTACAGGATAAATTCTGAGGATGTTGGATGGGGTACAGTTTTAGAAACAACGTTTCTTTTGATGTTAGGGTTTCTCTCACATCTGCAAAGAAATGTGTTAGTCACTGCATCCTCAAAAAAACATTTTATGGTGAAAAATTTTAAACTTATACAACAATATAAAGAAGAACACAGCAAATCACCATAAAGGGCTGGAGTTGTGGCTCAGTGGGTAAGAAAAAGATCAAATACCCAGAACCCATACAAAAGTTAGACATGACCAAGAGCCTGGAACTCCAGGGCTGGGGGGCAGAGACAGGCAGGTCCTGGAAGTTCTCTGGTAAACTTCGAGTTGAGGTTCCTTGTCTCAAGAGAATAAGATGAAGACCAAGAAAGCAGGACACCTGACTTCCTCACCTGGTGTTCATGGATACACACATGGGTACATGCACCCCACACATGCATATCCCCAATAAAAATAAAACAATACATAAACAGAGAATGAACTTCCCCGTAGCTATCCCTGATGTCGTCAAGTCATTCACATCCTCTTCTTTTATCCAATTGGAATATCCCATGGTCTGTGAGCTTTCACATCAAGCCTGGGTTTCTATCGCCTTTGTTCATTAATATTTTACAACGTGTGTTTAAGACGAGGGTTTCTTTAAAATAACTGCAATGCAGTTGTTATTGGGTTGAAGCTGACAATTGGACATTATCAAATACTCCGTCTTCAGATTTCTCTGATTGCTTCCTAAGATAACGGTCATGTATTGGTGGCTTTGTTCAAATAAGGAGCCAAAATACACATCAATATGCCTCATACCTATGTCAGCTTTTTTTTCTTCTTCTTTTAAAAAAATATATATATATATTTCAAGATACTTTCCCTCACCGAAGGTGCAACCCACGCCAGCCGGAAGGACACGTAAACGCTCGCACAGGCAGCCCGTGGTCCTCCTAGTGCCCAGGAGACAATGTTGCTTCTTGGAAGCTCGGGTTCCTCTGGGTCTTACCGCCACCGCCTTTCCCGCGAGAATGGCAGGGGTCGGGTGTTTTCTTTTCTCAAATAAAATGGTACAGATGTAAATACTCACAGTCAACTATCGGACTGAGCCCAGGGACCCCAGTGGAAGAGTTAGGGGAAGGAGCTGAATCCCATAGGAAGAACAACAGTATCAGTTGACCGGACCCCTAGAGTTCCCAGGGACTAAACGACCTAACAAAGAGCACACATGGATGGGTCCGTGGCTCCAGCTACATATGTAGCAGAGGATGGCCTTATCTGGCATCAACGGGAGGGGGGCCTTTGGTCCAGTGGAGGCTTGATGCCCCAGTGTAGGGGGATGCTAGGGCGGTGAGGCAGGAGTGGGTGGGTGTTTGAACACCCTCTTAGAGGTAAAGGGGAGAGGGGAGGGGATGGGGAGCTTGCAGAGGGGAGACCAGCAAGGGGGATACCATTTGAAATGTGATAAAATAAAATATCCAATTAATAAAAAAAGAATTTAAAAAAATGTTCTTAGAAAAAAAAAAGGGAAAGAAAAAGAAAAGAAAAAAATTATTTCGAGGCCAACCTGGTCTAACAAAGTGAATCCAGGACAGTCAGGGCTACACAGAGAAAACCCTGTCTCAGAAAACAAAAAACAAAAAACAAAACAAAACAAAATTTTATTTATGTGTTATGAGTATTTTTACATGTATTTCTGGTGCCTGTAAAGGCCAAAGAAGGTGTAGGATCCCCGGGAACTGGAATTATAGGTGATTGTGAATCACTTGACATGGGTGATGGGACCCACACTTGGGTCCTCTGGAAGGAGAGCAAGCCCTCTTTACCACTGAGTGGTCTCTCCACCACCTGCCTATTCCTCCTCTCTCGCGGTTTTCCTCCACTGAGGCCGTCAATTCGCCCTGAGGAATCCCCACACACAGAGGGTTTTCCGATTGCCTTTCTTCGTCTCTTGTAGGTTCTGCCAAATTCATAGTTGGATTAAGAGGCCTTGACATGGATCACTCAATTTTTATAAGAATACTTCATAGTGTTTTACATTTCCCTTTGTATATTATGAGAAAACATAGAACTTAAAGCCATTTACTGCTTTGTAGGGTTTAATTTCATCTGTGAGGTCTAGCTGGTCTGCCCTGTCTACCCTTTATGAAGTTTCCTGTTAATCCTTCCCCAGTGGTTTATTAACAGCTCTTACTCAGGCCTGTTGTCAATTTCATTAGTGATTCTTGAATTCTATTAACCCTTCTGCATTTTTAAATACAAGTCATTTAAGAGTACACACACACACACAGACACACACACACACACGGACACACATGGACACACTCATGTATACATATGCACACCACAGTAAACAGAGAAATACATCTTTCCCTTATGAATTATTTGTCAACTCTGTGATATATTCCTATGGGGAAAAGCATGAAAAAAAATGCTTGGTCTGTCTCGCTTTGCTACCAGATTCTTAAAATGACTAACAAAGTCTGTGAGAATGTACGAGTATGCAAGGGGAGGTTTGTTGGTGGTGGTGTGGGTTTATTATTATTATTACTATTATTATTATTTATTATTATTATTTTTAGTGTTTGTTTTGTTGTCAGTTTTTTGCTTTGTTTTTTGTTTTGTTTTGTTTTTTAATTTTTAATTTTTTGGTTTTTCAAGGCAGGGTTTCTCTATATAGCCTTGGCTGTTCTGGAACTCACTCTGTAGACCAGGCTGGCCTCGAACTCAGAAATCCGCCTACCTCTGCCTCCCAAGTGCTGGGATTAAAGATGTGCGCCACCACCGCCTGGCTTTTTGTTTTGTTTTTGTTTTTGTTGTTTTTTTAGGGAGAGTGTTGCTTTAAAGTCATGGGGATCTTCCTGTTTTGTCCTTCTGAGTTCTTGGATTCCAGGCATGTAGCACCATGTCTGGCTCAGAGACTTTAAATATCATTATAAACGCATGTATTTTAACATATTTGATTCATTTCTTCGTGGCGAATGTTAATGCTGCTCTACAGATATCACCCTTCAGACGTTAAATGCAGATAGATACATAAACACAGACACAGAAAGGCAAACTCTGCATGCTAATCCAAATTGAGAAACTCTTAAAATAAAATTAATTAAAAAAAAAAAAAGAACAGTTGGTAGAAAGTTAAGAAAGAAAAATGGCTGGGTGGTGTTGGCACATGCCTTTAATCCCAGCAATCGGGAGGCGGAGACTAGCTGAGTTTTGAGTTTGAGGCCAGCCTGGTCTACATTGCGAGTTCCAGGACAGCCAGGACTACACAGAGAAACCCTATATCAACACACACACAACTCCCAAAAGAAACAAAGAAAAATAGTGTCAGAGGTTTGACTGCGGCGGTTTACCATGTGCTGAGCTTTAAAGTCCATCCTGCACCTCAAATGCCTCTGTGAGCGACAACATCAAAACAGAAAGACTAGAAGCAAAGAAGAAAACACAAGAGAAGAGAAGCGCTGTCCAAACAGAGGAAAGCCTCCCAGCGAGCCGAGGAGATCTAGTGAGCAGAAGCCAGGCAGCAGGGGACAGACAGGAGGCACCCACAGTGAGGACACTTTAATCTGGAAATAGAGGCCAAATTCGGAGCCAGAGAGATAGGATGGAGTGTTGTCCTAGAATGGAAAGGAAGAAGATGGGGCAGGAAGCTCCGAGGGAGGCTGGACCCACAGCCTTGGAGCTGGGAGTTCCCGCCACCCCCCGCCCCCCCGCAATGAATTAATGTGCGGGAAAACTGGCTGTCTCTCCATGGGCCAGGGTCTTCCAACGCATTGCTAGAATGTATCCGCTCTTGGTGCTCTGTAGGTCTCTCAGTTACAGATTCCCCTCAGGAGTGTTACCTGAAAAAGAGAGGGAAAAAAAAAAACGGGGAAAAACAGTGAAAGACTTTGGGTTGAAGAATATAATTTTTAGAGAAAAAAAATGCTTTCTCGGGCAGCTGCTCAAGGACCTTAGGGAAAGACTTCGGAGGGTCCCCAACATCTGCGTTATTCCTGAAGATGGCCATCACTCGTGTAAATATTCCTATATCTTAAGCTGCTACCACAATAAGTATGGCTTAACGATTATTATAAAGGCATTTCCGACCATTCATTTTAAAGAAAGGTTTAATAAAAGTAGAGGTTATAGAGTGGGAAAAGATCTTAAAGGTCATATGCTTATAATTTTAAATGAAAATATTAAGTCAAAATTCTCATTCTATTAAAAAAAAATGTTGACATAAAGATGAACAAATTCAATACAGGCCAAGAAGCTCTTTTGTCTCCTGGGCACATAAGAAATAATGAAGAATTTTGGTAATAAAATGATACAACAAAAACAAATATAACTCACAACCATTATAAACTTTCCTTGTCAGAGACCTTCTTACAAATCTTAGGAAACTCTATAATCAGTCTTTGTCTCAAATGTCTGTTTATCTGTCTGTCTGTCTGTCTGTCTCTCTCTCTCTCTCTCTCTCTCTGTGTGTGTGTGTGTGTGTGTGTGTGTGTGTGTGTGTGTGTGTGTGTGTGTTAGGTAAGATTTCTATTGCTGCTGCCATGAAACACCATGACCAACAAGCAAATTGGGGAGAAAAGGCTTTATTCAA
The DNA here is from genome assembly GCA_036184795.1 of Tokudaia tokunoshimensis. Lineage (NCBI taxonomy): Eukaryota > Metazoa > Chordata > Mammalia > Rodentia > Muridae > Tokudaia > Tokudaia tokunoshimensis. The sequence goes on from BTHU01000007.1 coordinate 41,851,309, forward strand.
CTTATACTTTCATATTGCTGTTCGCAATCAGAGGAAGTCAGGACAGGAACTCAAGCAGGGCAGGAACCTGGAGGCAGGAACTGATTGATGCAAAAGCCATGGAGGGGTGCTGCTTACTGGCTTGCTTCACATGGCTTGCTCAGCCTGCTCTCTTATTGAACTCAGGACCACCAACCTAGGGATGGTCCCACCCACAGTGGACTGGGCCCTCCCCCATCAATCACCAGTTCAGAAAATGCCTGGATGTCAACTGGATGTCATGGAGGCATTTCCTCAACTGAGGTGCCTTTCTCTCTGATGATACCAGCTTGGGTCAAGTTGACACACAAAACCAGCCAGTACAGTGCATACATGTGTATGTATGTCTATGTGTGTTTGTGTTCATGTGTACAGTGCACATGTGTGTGAATGTGTGTGTGTGTGTGTGTGTGTGTGTGTGTGCATACACTCATGCAGAGGCACAGTGGGAAGCTACGGGTGCCGCTCGTTACTCAAGTACTGCCCACATTTTGTGGTTGTTTGTTTTAGATAAGGAACCTTCCAGGGGCTGAATTTCTCAACTTCTATGTGCTGGCTGGCCAAAATTCCTGTTGCTCTCTTCCTAGCACTGTGATTACAAGAATATGACACCATGGTTGGCTTTTTAATGTGGAGGGAGGACTAAACTCAGGTCCCCATGCTGTCAAAGTGGAAGGCTAATGCTTAAAGACTTGGTCATTTCTCTACCCTATTTGTTCTTAATACCCATTTTTTTGGCCTTACAGTAAGTAGATGATATATATTATTATATATTAATAAAGATATTGTAAAATCTTGTATGGATAGGGTTGCACTTACATGGACCAGATGATATGGTCTTGCATTGCCTGTTGAAAGTCTAAGCAATAAACATTGAATGTTCTACTCAAACACTGCCAAGACTAACAACCTGAATGTGTCATTGTTCTTACACGAACATCAACAATATTTTCAAATGTTTCATGGGAATGATGTGCCTCAGTGGCTAATAATTCTGGAGTCATTTTCATATCTACATAATTATATTGAGACAGACTCTTGTGTAGGCCAGGCTGGTCATTATGTAGCCTAGGATGACCTTCCTGCCTCTATCTTCCACAAGCACACACCACCACACTCTGGTTTATACAGCACTTTGATTCAAACCCAGGGCTTTATGTGTGCTAGGCAATCTCTCTATCAACTGACCTATACCCCAGAAAGGTCCACAAAAGACATGAGCACAAAATCAGTTAAGGAATGGATACCATCAGCCAAGCTTGCAAACATTTTACAGCTCACGAATGCCTCTGAAATCTCGAGTTACTCTATAACCACACAGCCCCCTCCCTTTGGAATCTGTTTGCTCTCAGGAAAATTTGCCACTTTTTTTTTTTTGTTGTTGTTGTTGTTCAAGTGAAGAGGGCACCAAAACACTAACTGATCTGATTTGGATAAAGAGTTCCTAATTGTTCAAATGGTTAATTCTCCTTATTTGTGGCAGGAAAAGAGAAATATATAGGACAGGGTAGGGTATTAATGGTGGTGGAGTGTGTGTGTTTCTTCAAAGTTTGCTTTAACCAGAGATAAGGTAAACCATTCCAAAGAAACTGCTTCTTCATGACTCGATGGTGCTTGGGCATTTCTCTCTCTCTCTCTCTCTCTCTCTCTCTCTCTCTCTCTCTCTCTCTCTCTGACACACACACACACACACAAATCAAATTAGACTTGCCACTCATTGCAAAAGTAAAACTGGCATTTAGATCATTATCAGATCAAAGACTCAATCTACAAACTTTCGAACCATGAAACAAATAGGTCCCAGGTGGTAGTTCTAGAGGCAGCCAATTCTTGCAGTTCAGTTTGAAAGAAGGGGGGGGGGTTGTTTCCATAGAAGCAAGACTACAGCAGCTCCATCTCTATTGGAGCTGTCTGCCCTCTCTCACCTTAGGGTTAGGCTATTCAAGACAATTCCTGGATAGCAGTAATTCCTGGCAGGCTCCCTCCCTTATGTTTGGCGGTGTGTGTGTGTGTGTGTGTGTGTGTGTGTGTCTGTGTGTGTGCGTGCATTGCAATGTATGGTTTGAGGGGTGCATAAGGAGGAGAGGTGGAGAAAATGTTCCCATTGCCCATCTCACAGGGGTGGGGCTCGAGGACTGGTATAATCACTTTCTCCAGTCTAGCTGAGCTCACTGGTCCCTGACAAGCAATGTGTGTTTCCTGATGCACAGAACATACCTGGGCATTCGCTCCGTGTAGTCTGAATGTGTATTTCCTCATGCATGCCGGGGCATTCGCTCCGTGTAGTCTGAATGTGTGTTTCCTGATGCACAGAACATGGCGGGGCATTCGCTCCGTGTAGGCTGCACCCCTGCACTATCAGCTCAATTCTCCAGGTGACCCCACTGGAAAGAAGAAAACTGGGAAGAAGTAAAGCTGCAGTCACAGCTCAGTCAGTGAAGCACTTGCGTCGCAACACTGGGGACCTGCATTCTGTCCTTCAAAACCCACATGACGAAAGTAAAACACGCGGTGTGTACCTGTAGCCAATGTGCTGCGGAAGTGATGACGGCTGGTCTACCTAACCAGCAAACCCCAGGCCATGAGAAGGTAAACAGAGCCTGAGGAATGGCACACAAATTTGACCTCTGCCCTGGATTTGCGCATGTGCATGCACTCGCTCGAAGTGTGTGTGTGTGTGTGTGTGTGTGTGTGTGTGTGTATACACATTAAGACGCAAGAGAAGAGAACAAGAAAAGAAAAGGACTCCCTACCAGGCAGCGCAATGACTGAGAAAAATAAAATCAGGAACTGTGCAACGCCTACTTCTCTGTTCCTGACTTCGTATGGCCGTTACTGTATTTGCTGCACTGTACAGTTCTGATGCTGCTTTGGAAGCCTGAAGACCGCGCTAACACCACCTGTGATTTCATGATAATCTGCTCCAAGACTGTGCTTTTTGGTAAACACACTGTATTGCTTTATTTTCAACATTGCCTGTATGTACTGAAGATTACAAATGCATGTTAGCCTTGCCTCCCTAATCATAAGATACAGTACTTAGGGGAAAAGACTAGGGTTTATAAATGTTCTTTTTGTTCACAAATTACCCAGGGCAGTACTCTGTGTGTATGTGTGTGTGTGTGTGTGTGTGTGTGTGCATGCATGTGTATTTAATCATGGTTTATTTGACAACTTTGAATGACATCTCTCTGTATAATTAGGATATAATAAATCTCTTATGTCACAGAAGAAGAACAGTTCTAATAGAACAATATTTAACTGTGACAAACTGATGCCCGCTGACTTATGGAGTACTTAGCATGTATTATTGCTGTGAATGGTTACTGCCTCACTCAGTCTTCCAGACAGGAAATCAGGTTCAGGGAGGTGGTTCTGTGTTTCAGTGGCTTCCGCATAGTTACGGTGAGCCATCACTACCTAAGTTCCTCTTCTCTGACTCTAGGGTGTGTGTGTGTGTGTGTGTGTGTGTGTGTGTGTGTGTGTGTGTGTGTGTGTTATTGTTGTTGGGATAGTAGTCCTGTGACAGGATTTAGTATAAAGTGGCAGTGAAATGACTGTCAGCTATTGTTGACCCCTCAGACTTATTGGGTCACCTCGACTGAGGTGGCATCTGCCTTTGTCACTGTCTTGATGTTCACAGGAAAAGAATCTGTCTCATGGGTGGTGCCCGAGCACACCCAGAAAGATCAGTTGCTGATTTTCAGAGGGATCTGGGCACTAAAAAAATACTACGAGTTTCTACAAAATTACAGAGCTAGGCAGCCTACTGTTACCTCTGTCAGAATCAAATCAAGCTCCAAAGTTGCACATTGACAGCAGCAAAACAAATTATGGCTAATATTTTCTCCTTTTCACTACAGGCTCTGAATGTTTGTATAAAAATCAAGTTGCAGGTTGGAGATGGTTCTGTGGCCAGAGGCACTTGCTTCAAACCCTGGTGACTCGAGTTCAAGCCCCGGAACACAGAGAGTAAAACCTCCACACATGTGCTGCAGCACACACATGCTTACACATATGCAATAAAGAAATAAAATATAATTTAGTATTTTAAACATCTGGTTAAATATCAGCATCTTGGGAGACTTGTGGAATGCCTGTGCGTTTCTGGAGCCCTCTTCTTTGATAGGTCGTATCTTTCCATTACCTGGCTAGAACCCTTCCATTATCCCATATAAGTCTGCCTTCTTCAGAATGACTCTCATTTCTACCATCTGTCTCTTTGGTCTCCTGGGCACTGTCATCTGAAAGCTGGTTGTTGCTTGGGTAAGGTGCAATTCATCAACCTCTGGTGACACTCTGACTGATACTATGAAGTAAATGAATTGAATCCCCTCAGGCCTGTTCTAGTAGTAGACTTCCTGACCTTGACCCTGTGTGTGTGTGTGTGTGTGTGTGTGTGTGTGTGTGTGTGTGTGTGCGCGCGCGTGCCTGTCTGTCTGTCTGTCTGTCTCTGTCTTTCTCTTTCTTTCTGTCAACCCAACCTCTCCTCTTCTTTGCCTGCTTGCCTTGTGGAACTGAGCAGCTACTAAATCCTTGGACTTCCATTCACTGTTGATGACTTACAGTCTGTAGTCCAACTCCCCAACAATGGTCAGCAGCAACTAATTCCCTTACTGTATAGAGACTACCCATATGTTCTGTGACTCTAGAGAACCCTCACTAATACGGAAGTTGGTACCAGGAGTGGTTCTAGAGGAGCAGAAGTATATGGATGAATCTTTTAAGAATCTGGAGTTGTTTAATAATTCAACAGCACCTTTAACTACTGAAACCTCTCCAGATACTCTATCTCTCCTGGGAGCTCTGAGAATATTGAAGGCCCATGGTGGAAACTATATTTCAAACTTAAAGAAGCTAATGCCTTTGATTATCTTGATCTATCAATTATAACTGGTGATGAAGTAGGTGACCCAGGGTACAAAACTTTATACAAGTTGGGGGGAAAATCGGAAAATGATTTTGCTGGCTTGTTGGTCTTAGTATCTCTGGAAAAATTGATGAAGGAAAAGAATGAGCTGTATGATAAAATCGAAGGGCTCCAGATGCAAGCAAACAACCTAAAGGTTTCTAAGTGTGCCCTTGAAGAGAATCTTCTCTCCAGTAGCCACAGAGCTCCAGCTGCAGAAAGGTTCACTATATTGATGACATTATGCTGATTGGACCAAGTGAGCAGGAAGTAGCAACCACTTTGAACTCATTGGTAACACATATGCGTATCAGAGGATGGGAAATAAATTCAACCAAAATTCAAGTGAAATCCTTAGGAGTCCAGTGGTGTGGGGCACGCAGAGATGTTCCTTCTAAGGTGAAAGAGAAGTTACTGCACCTGGCCCCTCCCACCACCAAGAAAGGAGCACAACATTTAGTGGGTCTATTTGGATACTGGAGACAGCATATTCCTCACTTGGGTGTGTTACTTGGGCCCATTTACCAAGTGACTCAGAAAGCTGCTAGCTTTGTGTGGGGCCTGGAACAGGAGAAGGCTCTTCAACAGGTCCAGGCTGCTGTGCAGGCTGTACTACCACTTGGACCATATGATCCAGCAGACCCAATGGTACTTGAGGTGTCAGTGGCAGATAGAAATGCTGTTTGGAGCCTCTGGCAGGCCCCTGTAGGTGAATCACAGAAGAGATCTTTGGGATTTTGGAGCAAAGCTCTACCATCATCTGCAGACAACTATTCTCCCTTTGGAAAACAGCTCTTGGTCTTCTTTTGGGCCTTTGTGGAAACTAAATGTTTGACAATAGAACACCAAGTTACCATGGGACCTGAACTGCCCATTATGAGCTGGGTGCTATCGTACCCTCTAAGTCATAAAGTAGGATGTGCACAGCAGCAGTCTATTATCAAATGGAAGTGGTATATATGTGATGGGGCCAGAGCAGGTCCTGAAGGCACAAGCAAGTTACATGAAGAAGTTGCTCAGATGCCTATGGTTTCTACTCCTGTCATCATGCTATCTGCTTCCAAACATGTGCCTATAGCCTCATGGGGTGTTCCTTATGATCATCTGAGTGAAGAAGAGAAGACTAGGACCTGGTTTACTGATGGCTCTGCACATTATGCAGGCACCACCCAGAAGGGGACAGCTCTAGCATTACAACCCCTTTCTGGATAGAAATACAGACAGATAATTTTAAAGTGCTGCTTTCCAAGGGCTAAGCAATGGATCAGTGGATCAGAGTGCATGCTGCAAAATCATGAGAACTTGATTTCAAAATCCCCAGGACCCATGAGAAAAGAAAAGAGCCATCAACATCCATTCACACCTTGACCCCCAGTTCTCTGTGGGTAGAAGGTGGCTGAGGCTTCCTGACCTCCGGTCCAGCTGAAGGGACATAGAGAGATCTTATCTCAAAGGAATAATGGAGAGATTGATACAGCAGGATACCTAATATCCTCCTTCGTCCTCCATGTGTACGCACAGGTGGACCACATGCATCCACACCAACACACACACATATTACCAAACATTCCCCAAAGAATTCTTCCTCACAAATATAACCCAAGCATGGATGTTGAGTATTTTACATGACCATATTTATATGTCTACTCCATGCATAGTTTTTTCTTATATCTTACATAATATTATGGCCTAAGCATTTCTTGTGTTATTTCAGTGGTTCTCAACCTGCTAGTCTCAATCCCTTTGTGGGTCAAATGATGGTTTGTTTCACAGAGAGGTCACATATCAGATATATTGCATATCAGGTATTTACATTATGATTCATATTTGTAGCAAAATTACAGTTATTAAGTAGCAACAAAATCATTTTATAACTAGGGTTCACCACATGAGGAACTGTATTAAAGGAATGTTAAGAACCACACATACACACACAAAAAATGTGATCTCTGAAATAGAACACAGAACAATACCACATTGGTCTTCCATCCTGGAGGATTAATCTCAGAAGGAAAATAAATGAGTAAATAAATAAAAATAAAAAAAAAATAAAATAAAAATGCTGTTCAGAAAAATGACTGTTAGGCGCTGATGTCAAATGTCTGTGGGATCAATGAGTAATAAAATAAAAATAAAAATAAAATAAAAATAATGGCACATCTCCTGGTTCAAATCTGTACTTTAGTTAAGCTTTGTCTCTTTAAAGACTATATGCTTCAGCACATCTTTTGAAAAGCTCATTTTTATCCATTCCTTTAGATGTCTCAATAAATCTACAGCTGCAATACCCTTGGTTTGGTAGATATAGATTAATACATTATATTCCTATGAGCAACCAGTGAAGCAGTAAAAATCGCTAGTCTTCCATTTCAACTGAAAGCCTTCCTCGGAACAAGTTGTTAGAACATGTCCACAGATGTCTAT